>JAODAL010035717.1:0-42612 GCA_025379985.1 Phyllomedusa bahiana
TCCAAGTATCACTAAAGTCAAAAAAAGAACCTGTAAAAAATAAACATTACACACATACAGAAGCTGGATACCCTACTAGCATCAAGGAAATTTGGGTGACACTCTTGCCCACGGGTAACATCCATTTCCATGATAGACTGGATGCCACCCTGGGGAGGAGTGCCCCCATTTCCCCCTTTTTTAATAGCTTTTACCATAGGAAACGCCAGAGAGGCAGCACTGTGCGGATTTATGCGTTGGGGTAGTGTTGTTGGCACGCACTGCGTGATGCAGTGCCGCTGTTCGCCAATTGTTTTTAATGGCACAAAGTGGGGCCCGGGGAAACTGTGCTGAAGGGGTAAAGAGCTACAGAGAGGGCTGGTGTTTAAAAATTATAGACCTACTCTGAGCAAGTTTATGGGCTATGGTGCTTAGATTCTAAAATGATACAACATCTGAGGTTGTTATTTCATGAATGTAAGGAAAGTGGTGCTTCAAGTAATTCATCTGAAATAATTACCAGTGGTACGGGAAAAAGTGCAGCCCCTGTAACTGCACAACCCCCCAAAACATTTAATGGGACACCAGATTCATTTTTTCCTAAGTCAAAGTGTTTTTACTGCACCACCGGGCATAAATGTTTATGTCATAATTTTTCACCACGGGATTTAAAAAAAAAAAACGACCAAGTGGGGGACCATTTTTTAAAAGGAAACAAATGTTATCAACACCACAAACAAACCCTCATCTCATTATGCAAATTGGATGACCACACAATAAGAGAGTAAAAATTTTTTGGGGGGTCTAATCCGAACATGGGGCCCTAAAAAAATCAAATGCCATACATGCCACCCCAAATGTATTTGGATATGTCCCGAACCAAGTATTTTCTTTTTTTTTCATAGTTTGTAAGGGGCTGAAAAAAACAAGAGTATAACCAATTTTTCTTTTTGTGGGGAAAAATTCCTCCCGCTCCAATCTGGCAATCAAAACATCCCGGGATCAATGCCCCCTTTCCCCTAAACCAACCTAAACTTTTTTATATTATTACCTCCGAAAGCATCTAAACCATTTTTGAACGCCGTTTTTAAATTTCACCAGAAAATCCCTCGGGCGGAATTCCATAGTCTCACTGCTTTACAGTAAAGAATCCCTTCTATGTTTATGTAGAAACTTTTTGTTCCTCAAGACTAGAGGATCCCCATTATTCTAATACAGCCCCTGGGTAAAAAAATCTTGGGAAATCTCATATTGACCTTTGATGTATTTAAACATTTTTTATTAGCCCCCCCAACCCGTTTTTTCTCTAAACTAAATAACCCAAATTTTGCAATCTTTTCTGGGTACTGTAGTCCACCCACCTTTTTTTATTTTTGTTGCCCGCCTTTGACTTTTTCAAGCCTCAATGTCTTTCCTTGCACTGGTGCCCAAAATTTCCCAAAATTTTTCCATGTGGGGGTCTAACCATGACTTGTAAATGGGAAAAAATGTTCTCATCAGTCCTCTATCCCCTTTTAATACCCCCCATGATCCTTTTAGCCTTGCAGCGCTGCCTGACTTTGGTCTAAGTTAGTTTTACTGTCCACTGGGTTTCCCCAAAGTCCTTCTCCATGTCATTTTTAAACCCAGTGTTTTTCCATTTAACAGTAATCTTTAATGGATTTTTCCTCCCCATGTGCAAACCTTGCATTATCGTTTTAAACCTCATCTGCCTTTTCCTGCCCCCCTCCAAACTTATCCAACCCCTAGTAATAACACATTACCCTATTGTGTTGTTTACTTACGGTTTAGTATCGTCTGCAAAGATCGTTTTCTACCGGTAATCCCTTACTGGTAAGTACAAAATAGTTTTTTTTGTTTTCTAAATTTTAAAATGAAAAAACTGCAGGTCCCCCTTTCTGCACAAATGTTTTTAAAGGGGTTCCCTTTTTTTCCTGACAGTTTAAATCCTAAAATTTGAAAAATATAGAGTGAAAAACTTTTTATTGAAACACCACTAATACAACCTCCATAGACATTTTTACACCAGTGTGCCACTTTTTAAGCCCTCATTGTGCCTGGACCTGTGGTACAAATAAGGAATTGGGGGGATTACCGAGAGGGCTCATGTTTTTTCCAAAGTGGGGGGGAAGTGTTGGCACTGATATTTGGTGACCACAAGGATGTGTACATGATCAGCACTATTCATTCAAGTGGACCACAATCAGTTAGAGAACAGGGGGCTTCTGCAGAAAAACATCAGCCGGTGTGCATGATTGGTTTTCTATGTTGAGCGATTTTTTGTATAATCAACGGTAATTTTTTCCCTTTCAAATTCCCTGTGGTATATAGAATTACTTTTAAAAAATTAGTGAAAGCCCCTCAATAAAAAGCTGGGCGAAAATCAAAAAAATAAAACTGTTTTTTTTTGAAAACTAGGTAAATTTTTGACCCTTTCAATTCACCTGTGTGATAAGAATTCTGTTTTAAGATTTACGTGGATGCGCTCAATGAACAAAAACTGGGGGGCAAAAGTCAAAAAAACGTACGTTATGTTTCGTATAATACACTATTTTTGCACCTTTCAATTCCCTTGGGGGACTATAGAATTTTCTGTTTAAAATTTTCGTGGGGTCCCCGCTCATTTAACAAAGCTGGGTGCGCAAAAGTAAAAAAACACTATCGTTATGTTTTCGTAAATACCGGTATTTTTTTTCACCTTTCAATTTACCTGTGGTACTATAGAATTGGGGTTTTAAGTTTACGGGAAATCGCGTCAAGAACAAAGCTGGGTGCCAAAAAATCAAAAAACACGTATCTGTTATTTTTTTGATAAAACTTTTTTTTGCACCCCTTTTAATTTACCTGTGGTGACTATGAATTGCTGTTTTAAGATTTACGTGGAGCGCGTTTAATGAAAAGCTGGGGGGCAAAAGTCAAAAAAAACTAACTGTTATGTTTTGGAATAATAAACGTTTTTTTTGCACCTTTTAATTTACCGTGGGAATAAAGAATTGCTGTTTTTAAATTTACGTGGGTGCTGCGTCAATAACAATGCTGGTGTGCAAAAGTCAAAAAAACACAACTAGTTAAATTTTTGGGAATTAATTAAAAACCTTAGGGGGGGGGAATTTTTGGGGGGGCCCTTCCCCCCAATAAAAACCCCGGGGGATTAGAAATGCTGTTTAAATTTCCCCCCCCGGGGGGTTGCCGGGGGGGGGCAATAACCAAAATTTTTCCCTTTTGGGTTTTGGCCCAAAAGGGTTTCCCAAAAAAAACGGGTTTTAACCCTTAAAGTGTTTTTTTTCTATGAAACACGGTATTTTTTGCACCTTTCAATTCACCTTTTTGAATAAAGAATTGCTTTTTAAATTACGGAGCTGCTCAATGAACAAAACCCGGGGTGCAAAAGTCAAAAAAAGTAATTTTATGTTTTGGTATAAAAAACGGTATTTTTTTGCCCTTCAATTCACCAGGGGGGGAATATAAAAAAGCTGTTTTAAGATTACGGGATCTGCGACAAGAACAATGCGGGGGGCAAAAGTCAAAAAAACTAACTGTTTTTTTCTTGATACACGTATTTTTTGGGAACAAAAAACCTTCTGACTCAAGATTTCTGGGTTGTAATTTAACTAAGGTGGATATACAAAATCACAGGGAATGGGGAAAATTAAAATGAACACATATCTGAATTTTATACTGATAAAAAAAGTGGACTTTGCACCCAACAAAGAGACCCGCAGTTACTTAAATGATGTGTACCAATTAAGTTCAGGGGTGCCCAAAACCAGGAAATATTTTTAATAGCAAACTGTTTAAAAATTTAAAATATTCCCCTACAAAGTCTACACAAAATTTTTGGTGAACTTATCCAGTGTTCTTTTAATAAGCTTGTCTGTTTCGCCCCGGGGGCCCCTCCCCCTCCCCCGGGGGAAAATTACGGGGGGGTAGATCTGCTTTAAAATTTCCTACAACTACAAAAATTTTCAAATCTCTAAATAACAAAATTTGAAGGATCACAGAATAGTAAGGTTTTTCTCGTGCAGAAAAGACTATTTCGCTGAGCTTTTTGGGCCCACGGGCAGACGCAGGCCCTACCCTATAACGCTAGAGACACTGAGGCTGAAACGGGAAACGCTTTCTATGTAAAACAGGTCATGGATTTTTTTTCCCCCAACCAACCAAACACATCCCATCATGACGTCGCACACACATCTCACCCTGCCTATTCTGTAATTTTGTTTTTGCTGGCCCCAAAATTACAGAAAGGGGCCCAAAAGGGGGGGGGGGGGGGGGGGGGCCGGGGCCGGATCTTAATAGTGATCTCAAAATTTAAAACCCTTTAATTATCGAAATGATCGGGGAAAATTTCGACCCAACAAAAACCTTCCCGATTTCAATTTTGTGGGAAAAAAAATCGCTAAAACCACAAATTGGTTAAAAGAAAAGTTTATGGAGGGGGAAATTTGTGTGACCAGATTTTAAAACCCTTTTATCGGGTTTTAAAAGAAACCATAGGGGGGGGTTTATAAAAAAGTGGTATAAAAAATGGGGGGCCCGGGGGTACCTGTAATTTTTCCCCTTTTTCCATTCTAAATTTGTGTTCTGAAACCCAGGGGGTGCCCCTTTAAACTTTAAGAAGAAAATGGGGGAACCAAATAAAAATTTTAAAAGGCCCTTTAATTTTTCCTTTTAAAAAACACATCTTACTGACATTAACCCCCTTTACGAAATAGAGGGGTCAGGTTTAATTTGAACAAAATTCAAGTTTTGGATATTTAAACATTTATTTCGGGCCCATCCTCCGGTAAAACGCTTGGGGAAGGGGAGGATTCTCCCCGAAAGGGATTCTCCCTTGCGGCGTTTTTTCCCCCGCTCTGGTTTGGGGCGCCCCCTGCTCCTCGTGGGGAGCAAAATCAATGGACTGGATGCCGTTTGAAAACGCGGGTTTGGCCGCAACTAAAAAATGAGTATCCTATCTTGAAATTCTTGCATTTCCCTTTGACACCCCTTTTTTCGTAGGGGTTTTAATTTTCATAAAAAATTTTTTTTTTTAAAAAGGAAATATTAAAAGTCCTTGAAATTTTTTTTTGGTTCCCCCTTCCCTACTTGCAAGCTTTGGGTTTACGGGCGGAAACCTCCTTTTGGGTGAACCATATAGGACTCAGTTTAAAATTTTCCCTATTTTTGGGGGCCCAAAATTTTTTAAACATATATAACCCTTTACTTTTTAAATCCCTTTCGTGTGTCCAAGACTAAAAATTGGGGCTAAAATTTTGGAGTTTTTTTCCTAAACCCCCCAAAGAAGATCACATGATCCCATTTTGGGGTTCATTTCTTCATTTCATTGAAGATTGCTAAAATGTATTTAAAATTTGACACCCTTTTCTTTTTTTTTCCCCTTTTTTTTTTGGGGAAATTAATTTTTAATTTAGCAAAAAAAAAAATTTGTGGGCCAAACCCTCTATATATTTAGATTAATAGGGGAAACCCCTAAAATTTTTCAAAAGGGGGTCATTTTCTGGGGGTTTAAATTGTTTAGGCAGTTTTAATTCCTTTTGAAATTTTGGGGTCAGGGGGTGTTTCCTTTACCTTTAGGGCCTGTTTTTGTGCCAATATATTAAAGGACTACAATGGAAAATTTTTCCTGAACACAAAAAACGGGAAATTTTTACTTTTTGGGGGTTTGCTTTTTTCTTCATTCTTATGTACATTTTTCCAAAATGTTTTTTTTTAAAACCTGTTTTTGCTTTCTTTTAAAGAAAAAAAACTGTGCACCGAAAAAAACTTTATATATCTTTGATAAATACGGGAAAGGGGGTGTATTTTTAAAAAGGGGGGGTAATTTACCTTTAGAAAAAAACCAATGGGACTAGTAATTTAACATCGGGGAAAAAGTGAACCAGTGGACCACCACAGGAAATAGTATAAGCCCCCCAGGGAGCAAGTCAAAAGGGGTTTCGGGTTTTTAAACCAAGCCACTAAAAAGGCGGGAGGACGGGCTGAAAGCTGTTTTGACCCCAAAGGTTTTTTCCCCGGGTGCGCCCTTGCCTTTTGGGGGCGGGCGGGGGTATACGTGGAAACAAAATCGCTAGGCAGGCCGTAGCCCGGGGACAGGCAGAATTGCAGGGCAGGAGTTCCACCAAAACAACAGGGGTATGTGTGTCCCCACATCCTGACATGGGGTTTCACAAGGGGTACCCAAACAGTACCCCCCTTCCTTTTCCCCTCCCCCTTTTTCCTTGCCTAAAAAAATTTTCAGGAATACAAAATCCAAGATTCGTCCCCCGGGCCTCTCAGCCTTTTTTTTCCACCCAAACCCCCTTCATTCAATTTAAAAAATTTTTTTGTCTCCCCTAATCATCTTCATGGCCAGGGTCTCTTTTACTTTTAAAGACTTTGGGGTCGTATCATTTCCCGGGGGAATGGGGGGGGAGGAAAAGGGCCTTTCAAGAGAAACAATTAAAGGACCACGTTTTCAGCATTGAACATGGAAGGGGGTTTTTGGGAATGCACATCGGAGAGAACTGGAGCTTATAGAAAAAACAGGGTTAATGTTTCTCAGCACTTCAAATTTCCCCAAAACCGAGGACCCACTTTAGATGGGGATTTTTATTCAATGTGCCCTACAGACAACCAAAACCTTTTCACCAGAAGGAAGGTTGTGGCAGGTTTTTCTTTTTTTTTCTGCTTGACCCATTTGTGTGGATGCCGTTGAAAAGGATTTTTTGGTCTCAACCTAATGGACAAATTTGGTCCGACCGGGTTCTCCACCGGGGGGAAAATTCCAAGGCATAGACACGGGAAAATTTTTTGGGCAGAGATGCTGCCCAAATTAGACTATAAAAAAAAATTGAGGGGCCCAGAAGAGTCTGAATCTGGGGATTGAAAGGGAAAATTCCACCCAAGGGCAACAAGCGGGACCAGTTGTCTTGAAACGATGAGACGAAATGATGAAATTTGCCCAGGCCCGGGTTTAAAACCTCTCAATTTTAAACCATTAGCCTGAGGAGGGGTAGGCCCAAGAGAAAAAACCCAAATTTTTAAATCGGGAGTTTGGGCACAGAGCATCCCAAAACTTTTTAAAAACTGGAATTTTGGAAAATCGGGTCTAAAACTGACACAAAACCTTTCCCAAAAAGGACATCAACAGAAAAAAAACACATTGTTTTCCATACAACATTTTTTTTCATTTGGCCCGGGTATTTTACTTTTAAAAAACTTAAAAACAGTTAAAAAAATTTTTTGGGGCATTTTCCCCAAAAGGGGAAAGGGGATGAAAAATTTACAAATTGATGTAAATTTGGGATGGAAAAAACCCCCCGTGTAAAATGTGTCCCAAATGGGGGATGAAGATATTCCCCGCCAAAAGTTGAAATCGACAGGTTTTTTTAGGTTTAAATGGGAAATTTTTTCCCCCGGAACACAAAAACATTTTTAGGTACAATCTTTACGATAATCTTTTACTATGGGGCGCCTTTTTTTAGCGTTTCCTGCATTTTGGGGGCCCCAGCCAATCAGCTCCGGGGATAGGGGGAGGTGAGGGGGGATTTTACAACATCCCCTTTTTGGGCCGGTGTATGGATCTCTTTGGGCCCGAAAAAATCACGTGCCCCTTTCCTTTTTTATCTTTGCAACTTATCTTCTGTTTGAGCCCCATTCTCTTCTATGCCACTTCACAAAAGGGACGGGGTCTGTCTGCTTTTAAACCAATACTGTTTCTAACAGCTGAAGATATCCCCTTCTAAACAAAAAATCATCCCCCTTTACCTACGCTTAAAAAGAGTTAGTTTTAAAAATTTTTCACTTCTTTTTTTTAGTTAGAGAAAGTTTAAAGGGGAAAATCTACTGGAGTTTTTAGCCGGGGGGCTGCAGGGAAAGGGGGGCCCGGCAGCAGGAGAGGTTTTTTGAAAAAAATTTGGGGGGAATTTTTTTCCCAGCTCAGGGTGTTCTGTGATTTTTAAATTTGAAAAAGCATTTTTTTTTTCCCAAATTTTTTTGGCCACCCGCCCATCGATAGGGGGGTGAATTTTGCCCTCTGTTTTTTTCAGTTCTATTGCAATCATTTGCGTGTCAGTTTTTCCAAAATTTTGGAAAAAAACTTTTCCCTAAAAACCTTTTTAAAAATAGTTTTATTAAAACCCCGTGCGTCTTTTGCCGAAAAAAAACCCCCTATTAAACCATGCTCAGTTTTGCGTCTATTTTGAAACCCATCTACCCCCCTGGCTTCCCACCCATTTTATTCCCCCTGAAATCTTATCCACATCAGGGCCTCTCTCCTTCCCCCCCATGTGTTTCATCAAAACCCCTTCCCCCTTTTCCCCCTTTTAAAATACCAAAAAACCCACCTTTCACATATTGTTTCACAAACCCGCTAAAAAAACTCTTTCACTGAACCATCTCCCTGTATTTTTTTTTTTTCCCCCTGCTTTTTGCGGGCCGGTGACATCTCTTTTTAACCCCGGGCCCACCCCTTTACTGCTCTTTTCCCCACCTCCTCCCCCAAAAAACCCCCTGCTAACCAAATTTTCTATTCGCTGTACATTTTTTCCCAGTCCCTTTAAATGTGCTCTGGGGAACGGCCGATCCGTCGCAACAAACTCACTGCTGTTCATACCTGTTTCTCTCCAACTCCCTAAACCGCTAACCCCCACAAAGGGGGGGGGAAACCTGGCCCCAGCCATCTGACCCCCGGTTTCCCCTTGCCGTCCTCACCTAGGGCCCGGCCTCCCACTTCACCCACATCCCCAACCTGGGAACAGGCCCGGGTGGAGGATTTTGGCATATTTTTTCTCTCCACACGCCTTCCCGGGCCCCTTTCCTCCTGCCCCCCTCACTCACTTTCCCCCCCTCCTTTAGGTCCACACCCTCAGCTTTTTCGCCATTTTCCCTCAGCCCTGGGTTTCTGTAAAAGACCCCCGGCTCCCCCGCTAGTTTCGGATCATTTTTGCTGCCGGCTCCCTCATTTCCTCTTTTCTGAAAAACCCCCCTCTCATCTTGGTGATTTTAACACCCCTTTTGTTTGACCCCATGTCTCCCTCTGCCTCTCAGATCCTTTCACTAACCTCTTCTCAAAGGCCTCTCGCAGTTTACAAACCCCCCCCACAAAGGGTGGGGAACCCCCTTGATTTTGGTTTTTTTTTAACCGTTCCCCCAATCCCCTAACTTTAAAAAATTCCCCCTTACAATCTCTCCCGATCACAATCTTATTTCCTTTACTATTACTAATTCCACCCACCTCTGGGCACACCTTTCCTGCCTCCAAATTTAGAAATATCCACTTTCCCTGAACACTCAGGAATTCCCCAGACCCAACAGTCCTCACTGCCCCCAAACTCCTCTCCTCCTTCCCTGACCTTGGGGTCCCAAAAAATATAATGAAACTCTCTTTACCACCCCGGAAAACCCCTTGACACCCCCGACGCGCACACCGAACCAAACCAGAAGGGCAGAAAAACCCACAGCCCCTGGGGCACCCGCCGTCAGGGCTCCCCATCTCAGCGATTTTTTCCCGATATGCGGGGCGCTGTGGATAAGTCCCAAAACCCCTGCCGACTTTCCCACTACAAAATTTATGCTCAGGACTTATCAAACTGCCCCTTCACAAAACGCCAAAAAAAAAAAATTTTTTCAAACCCCCCTCATCGCCCAAACCAAAACAAAAACCCTAAACCCCTGTTGACCCACCACCCTTTTCAGGCCCCAAAGCTCAGGCCCCCCGGGGCTCTGAAACCCCCGCTGAAGACCTGGACACTCACTTTAAAGGGAAAATTTACAAAAAAACCGGGGAAAACTCTCATCTCCAAAACCCCCAACAGCAGCCCCTCTTATCCCTTCCCCCCCACATTCCCCCGCCGACTTCCTCTCTTGACCCACGACAGAAAAGAACGTCCAAACTTTTTGCTGTCTGCGCCCCCACCCACCTTCCCCTTTGCGACCCCCTTTCCTCCCACCTTGTCCAGTCTATTTTTTCCAGCCCATCATCCCCTCACATAACTGAATCTGAACCTCTCTCTCTCCACTTTTGGGTCTTCCCCCTCTTTTCCCTTTTTAAAATTCTGTTTATAACTCCCCTTTCTGAAAAACCCCCTCTGGAACCCCTCCCGGGGCTGATAACTTTCCGACCAGTTTCTAACCTGTCCTTTATCTCCAAACTCCTGGGAAACCTTTTGGGCAACCCCTCGCCTAATTCCCCTATCTCTCCGTTAACTCTCTTCTTTTACCCCTGCAATCAGGGTTTTCCGGGACCCAAAACTCCACGGGAAAAGCTCTAAAAAAAAGTCTCCAAAGATCTCCTAACAGTAAAACTCAGGGCAAATACTCCAAATTTTTTTGCTTTTTCCCGGATCTCTCTGCAAACGTTTGACCCTGTTTTTATCACCAAATTTTTCCTCAGCATCCCCAGCGCCATTTTGGCCCCCCAGGAAAACTGCTTCCCCCTCTTGGTTCTCATCTTACCTTTTTAAACCCCTCCTTCAGTGTCTCATTTTTCAGGTTCCCACCTCCTCCCCCTTTTTCCCTTGCTGGGGTTCCTCGGGAAACCCTTCTTTGGGCCCTTTTTTCCCCTTTTCAATCTATACAGCCCCCATTGGACAAACCATCGCAGATTTGGGTTCCCTTTCCATCTCTACGCTTTTGACAACCCCAAAATTTTAAAACCCTCCTCCCAGACATCACCCGCCCCTGCTACAAAAAAACCCAGTGACCGCCGGGCGCGGGCTCTGGGCATTCCCTGTCCTTTCCCCGTATCTTTAAAATAAACCTTTACTAAAATTTGGATTTCTAGTCAAAACCCCCCATCTACTAACAGACCCTTTCCCTGCCCTTTCTGGGCCCCAGTGGTGGGGCCCCCCACCATAACTCCTAGGCAGCAGTGGCCCCCCTGTCCCTTGGGGGATACAAAACTTTCCCATCTGTCTTTCATCCCCTAAAATCCAATCCCTTTCCCCTCCTGTCCCTGCAACCAAGAAAATCTCCAGAATCCAATTTCCTTTTTTCACGTTTGGAAAACCCAAATCACTCTCATTGTTGCTCTTTCATTCTCGTCTCGAAATACGTAACTTTTTTGCTTATCGGTCTCCCTCGGGGCAAACTCTCCCCTCCTCCCAAACTGTCCTGAATGCCCGGCTTGTCTTTTTTTTCCAGCCGCTAACTGATGCCCTTACCCTGTGTCGTCCCCTGACTGGTTTTCCTATCCCAGTACAGGATACAACCCTAAACCCATCACTCTCACTCATAAACCCCCAAAAAACCCGGGTCCCCCTACATCTCCTCCCCCATCTCTGTCACCACCCTACCCCCCTCTCCCCCTCGCTGAGATATCCCGGTTTCACTCATCAAACACCAACGTTTCCCTGCCCCTCTCCAAGACTTCCCCTGTGGGGGCACCATTCTCTGGAACTTTTCCCCCCGCAGGGGATAAACACCCTCCCGAACTCCATAGCTTTAAAAAAGGGGCCCTTTAAAAATAACATCTTTTCACTTTTGGGCCCAACCAGAATCCCCCAATGTTTTAAAACCCCCCCCCACACACTCCCTAGCGCCCCTCATCTCATTTTCCGGGGACTTTTAAAAGTATATAGATGTACGGGTTTTGGGGGGCAGGGTTTACCCAATTCTACGTATAAAAACCCCATATTTATGTCACATGGCTTGGGCCACTGTTTAAAACTAGCACTTCTTAAAACCCCTTTTTCTCTCCCCTACCCCTAATAGATTTTAAGCTCTTGCAGCAGGGGGGCCCCCACACCCTTTTGTTTTCATCTGTAAGTTTTTTTTATTTTTCAATATATTTTTTTTCTGGAACCCACAAACCCCCCCAAATTGTAAAATGCTGCGGGTATGTTGGCGCTATGTAAATAAAAGATTTTTTTAAATTTTTATATTTTTACGCAAATTGTGTTTTAATCATTTCCTATAAAAATTTTTCCTTATTTTAAATTTGGTTTCGTGGGCCCCCCCATAGTTTAAACCCCTGCAAAATTTTAAAAACCTTAAATTTCAGTCCGTACGCTTTTTGGCGCATAGGGGCTCAGTTTGTACGCATATTGGGATTATAAAAATTTTTATAGTAAATTAAAGCTTGAAGTTGGGGCGAAGGCCCGCCAATTTAAACCATATAAAAAGAGAAAGGGGGAATCGATTCTAACGAAGTGGGAAATTTGGTTTTTAAAAATTTCAGGGAAAAATTTTGTTTTTGAACGAAATCGAAGTTAGGGGGGACTTTTGGGTTTAACGAATTTTGCTTTGCTTTTAAAATGGCAGCGAGGGGAAAGGCTCTACAAAGGGGCAAAGCACTCTTTGGGGGGAAGAAAAGGGGGAAAACCCCGCAAAGACATGTGCAGGAGATGAAGGGCCCCCCAGAAGCCGGGGGATTTTTGTTTACTCATCCCCACTAATAAGTTTCCCGGGGGCGCCCCTGGGCTCATACCGGGGTCTCCCCTTTAAAATGATAGGGGAAGGTGCGGGGGCGGCGGGTTGTTTCCCCGAAGAAAATTGATTTTTTACAGCCAATTTTTTTGGGGTGTCTCACTTGTCCAGAGACTGCTTCTCTTTTAAAGTTCTATTTCTGATTTTTTGGTTTTTGGATCCCGAAGTCCCCGTGTGCGTCCCCTGCAGCTGCAATACATTTTTTGCTAAAATTTTAAAACCCATTGAAAATCCCAAGGGGGGTCTAAGCCCGTTTTCCCGTTGTAAATTTATTTTTAAAAAAACCAAAAGTTTTTTTAATACAAATACCCCCCCTTTTTTTTTGGGCTGCCTTTAAATTTTTTTGGGGCAATTTACATCCAGGGGGTTTAAATTAAGGGGTTGTTTTTGTGTTTGGTGACAAAAATAGACCCTTTTCACCGCCCCAAAAAAAAAATTTTCCCCTTTGCATAATTCACAAGCGAAGGTTAAAAATTTTCCAATTTTTTTCTCTTTTTGTGTTTGCATAGAAAACACGCAATTGTAACACCCCAACCCCCAAAAACTAGTAGGGTTTTCCGGGTGCTCAATTCCCTTTTTCGCAAATTTTTCAACCAGGGGGGTTTTTTTTAAACGTTGTTTTTGGGTGTTTGTGGGGCCCAAATAAACCCCCTCTTTTTCACCGCCAAAAAATACAATTTTTCTGTAGCATAATTTTACAACGAAAGGGTTTAAATTCCCAAATTTTTTTTTCTTTTTGTGTAGCGTAAAAACACGCAATTGTAAACGCTACAAAGCTGTAGTTACCGGCCCGCTCAATTCATTTTTCCCCAATTTACATCCAGGGGTTTTAATTAAAACGTTGTTCTGCTTCTGTTTTGACTCCAAAAACCGTCTTTTTCACCGCCCAAAAAATCCAATTTTCCTGTAGCATAATTCACAAGCGAAGGTTAATTACAATTTTTTCTCTTGTTGTGTTAGGAAGAAAACACGCAATTGTAACACGCTACAAAGCTAGTATTTTCTGGCTGCTCAATTCTTTTGTGCGCAATTTACATCCGGGGTTAATTAAGCGTTGTTCTCAGTTGTACTCAGTAAAAAAATTTTGTTTTTTCACCGCCCAAAAAAAAATTCTGTAGCATAATTTATATCCGAAGTTAATTAAGCTTTGTTTGCTTTTATATTCATAAACAAACACAGAGTTTTTAAACGGCACATACAAGTCAATTTTTCCTGCCCATTTGTGGTGCGCAATTTATATCCAAGGGTTCCAAGATTCTTAGTGGGTTCATTTCGCGTCAAAATACAGGGTGTGTATTTATCATATACAGATATCTTCATCAAACAGTGTCTGTACATTATAGAACAAACAGTATGTAAGACAGAGAGGTGGCAGGCTCTGCACCTGCGAGTTGCAGAGGCACAAACATTCCAGGCCCAGGTCGCAGCACAGCAGGGGGACGTGGCTGCGGGGGTCACTCGGTGGGGCCGCAACTGCCGCTGTCATCTAGCGCCGGGGTTTGTTCACAACCCCATGGTTCTTGATTGTTTGACTAGGTCATCCACTCCTCCCAGATGACATCTGACAACCCCCAGCCAAGAGTCGGTGGAAAGTCAGATACAACCCTTAGTTTGGGCATGGCCCGGGAGCTGGACATCGCCCCTCACCTTTCCTCAACCCCTCTGTCCCTTCCGGTTCCCTCAGCCAGAGATCTACTATTGGTCTGGCTCAGCGCCACTTTATAGCGAGTACGAACAATTTGAGGAGGGCAATCAGCAGCTACTTGGCAGCGAAGAAATTAGGCCAATATCCCCTGCTTCTTGCAGTAGGCAGCAAAGTATAGATGTTGAAAGTGGCATGGGAGGTCATGTTTGGTGAGGGTCAGCCTCTGCATACCAAGACCGGTATGGGGAAGCAGTGACGATGAAACACAAATAATGAGATGTAGCCGATCGCACTTGGGACCCGGGGTGAGCAAGGCTTCATCACGTCAGGAGAAGAGGGCGTCAGCTTGCACGTCAGGCACAGCACAGCCAGCAAGTGGGTCGTGTGGCCGTGAGTCAGCAGATAGCACAGTGTGAGGTCGGGAGCCAAGCGGCCCCCGGGGTAAAAAACCCGCTTCGCAGGTCCAACAAAGTAGCGGCACAGGGGCTCACGAGGCAGCGTAGCATAGTCACTCAGTGCGGACCCTTGGGCGGGAAAATCCGATACTCGGCGTGTGGCAGTTCTTTGCTAAGACACCGAGGAGCCGAATATGGGTATATTAGAATCTGTAAGCAGAAAGTGAAGCGTGGCCAGGAGCTAACGTTGGCACCACGGCCCTGCGTCAACACATGCAAGCGTCACCAATCCGTTGGCCTGGGAGAAACGTGGCTCAGATGTGGTGTTCCATCCTGCCGCCGCAGCAACAGCAGCAGCAAGCGCCCAGTGTACGCATGCCATTGCAGCCAGTCAAGGCTCCACCACCTCTGCAAAGGGAGCTGTTTCTCTTTGACATCCCTCTCCCGTTCCAGATGCTCCTGCTCCTCGCTACTCATGGCGCCAGCAGTCGTTCACGAGGCGATTTCAAAGAGACAACAGTATGCTCCAACCATCCAAATTTTTGCAGCACGACCGTGCCCTTAAAGTTTTGGACTGCAGTCCCCTCCCTTTCCAAATGGGGACTCTCACCGTTCAAAACAAATGGCTTGTCCCGAGCCGAGAGGGAATTCCCAAACCCGAATTTCTTTCCAAAAAGGCGTACCGCACTTAAAAAATTGTAAAACAAAGGGGGCCAGCCTTAAGTATGGGTTTGTTGCACGGCAGCGCGACGTCTGGGCTGTAATTAGGGTCGGGCCATACAGTCCTTTCGGGGCCCCTGGTTAAATGTGCTTCCGGCCCAGGCCACCAAAACTTGGGACGGGGAAACGCCGTTTTTCTCCTCCACTTTGTCAAACTGCTCTCCTGCGCCAATGTCCGCCTCCTCCCCCTCCCCCACCACCACCATCCACCTCCACAAGTACGCTCCACATCCCAATTGTGGGGGCACAGCGGTGCACGCAGTTCACACCGGTTTGCCTCGGAACGAAGTCACACGGGGGAGGAACTCCCCGCTTATGCAGAAAAATCGATGTGTGGCTTTCTCCGCGCCAAATGCAAATCGGGAAACCCTGGTGACGGACAATGGGAGGAACATGGTGTCCCGTGCCCCAAACCGAGGGGGGATGGTCCATGCGCCCTGAGGTGCACGTTTTCAAAAAGGTTGTGAAAATTTTCCCGAAGTCTTTCCCCCGATCTTCAGCAGATTTTGAAAATGGCCAGGGAAACTGTGCATGCATTTATCCATTCGTACAAAGCCAGAACACCCCCCTCGAGTTGCAGCGGCGAACGGCCCCCCCAACAACTCGATATGGGTTTTTTCACCCTGGGGAAATTTCCCCCTGCACATGTTGGACCCACGTATAATAGAAAAGGCCATTTAAAGATTTTTTGATGATCCAGGGAGACAGAAAGTACCCCCTTTTTGGGGGGGAACTTGATTTCAGCATGCAGCTCAGCGGACACCTGCCGTTTGTTGAGGCCATTCGAGGAGGCCACGTTTTTTGTCACGCCAGGGCTACGGATAAATAACGTTTCCACTGCTTTATTCCTGGAACAGATGCTGAAAAAAAAACTGTCTGGCAGGGACGGAATTGCGACTACATCTCTGGGCCCCATATTTCCGTGGGGACGAAATGGAGGAGGGGGACAATGGACAGAACATTGCTGGTGAATAGTGGTTTTCTACCCCGGTGACAAGAGAGAGGAGCAGAGCAGCTGGAGGGGTGGATGGAGATGAGGAAGACGAGGCAGATGACCCCCAAACACCGGGCAGTATACATGAAATGGAGGCAGGGACCCCTCGGAGTCCTTGTGCAATGGCCCGCAGCATCTTATTTTCCCGCTATGACACCGAATAGTCACATCCGCAGAGGGATGACTTCTGCTCTCCACCCATTGGACCCCGCTCCCGGGCCCAAAAATGGACCCCTTTTTTCCCCAGCTTTTGAAGGGAGAACAAACTAAAATATTAGGGAAACCCTCCGTAACATTTTGGCCGCTCCCCTATGTGGGGCATCGTCCCTCCTCTACGGGTCTGACCGGGGGTTTTTCCTCAGCGCTCATTACTACTGCACGGCTGCTGCAGGAAGGGGGGGGGGGGTAGGGGCAGTACCAGCTTTCCCCATAGTACCAAAATCTGGGGGGTCACTGAAAGAGCAGCTTCCCCACCCCCAGTGAGGAGGGTTGGCCGCACACAGCAGCAGGACCTGGAGCAGGTCCCTGAACCAACAGGGGTGGCCCCCTTGGACAGCACTCTGCCACCCCAGTTAGAAGATCCCTGGAATACGGCCACCAAAATGGATGTTTGGGCCGAACTTCCGATTTTTCAGTGGGGGAAAACTGTCCTGCCCGCCATAGGGTGTGGCATCAAGCGGGTTTCAGTGGGGGGGGGCCATCGTTTTGCCCAAGGAAACCCGCTTGCCACGGGGAAAAGTGGAACGACTGCCTTTGTCAAGAGAATCAGGCGTGGACGGGGCCCGGATTTTCCACCACCAAATCCTTAGGCGTCGACTCATCAGCCTGACGCCTCACCAAAATGTGAAAATATCTGGGTTCAAACACCCGCCTCGCCCTATTCTGATGCCGCCCCCCGCCCGATGCCCCACATCTGCTGACAGTTTTTTTCCATCACCAACAACCATTTACCAGGACGGTTTGCCACCCACCTCCACACGGCTTTTTTTGCCACGTTGACCTCAATCTGCTGTGTGGCTCTGCCTTGCCTACACACTGTGTCCTTGCCCCCCCTGTGGGCCCACCCTTTTTTGCCACCTCCAGAATGTCATGCAAAAAACTGCCTGACCTCAGCTGATGCTGCCGTGCCTACACACTGTTCATTGTGCCCTGTCTGACCTCATCTGCTCCTTGGCTCCCGCCCTGACCACATACGTGTCCCTTGTCCCCACTTGGCCTACTCCTTTTTTGCCACCCCAAATGGCATTTTGCCACCTACCCCAGCGCTGCTGCCGTGACCACCAAAATTGTCATTTGCCATGTCGACCCATGCTCCCGTGGCTGCTGCTTTACCTACACACGTGTCATTGCCCACTCTTTGGCCTCTCCTGTTTTTGCCACTCCATAATGTATTTGCCACTGTCTGACATGCTCTGCGTGGGGCTGCCGTGACCTACACACTTGTCATTTTTGCCACCTGTGGCCCACTCCTGTTTTTCCCCTCCAGAATTCATTGGCCACTGCCTGACCTCATGCTGTGCTCCCCTGACCACACACTGTTCTTTTTCCCGTCTGATCTCATGCGCCCTGGGGCTGCTGCCGTGACCACACACTGTGTCATTGTCCACCTGTGGGGTACCCTGTTTTGCCACCCCAAATTCATTGTCCACTGCCTGACCTCATCTGGGGTGTGGCTGCTGCCGGACCCCCATACTGTGTCATTTAAAAACTGGTCTCCCTCTGCTGCTTTTTGGCTGCGCCTACCTACACCGTGTCATTTGTCCCCACTCTGTGGTCTACTCCTGTTTTTGCCTCCTCCAGCATTTGCTGGTGCCCCTGCCTGACCTCATGCTGCTGCTGCCGTGACCTACACACTGTTTCATTGTGCCACTGTCCCGACCTCATCTGCCCTGTGGCTGCTGCTGTGACCACACATTTTGTCTTTTCCATCGTGGGCCCACTCCTGTTTTTGCCCCCCTCCAAAGGCATTGTCCATGCCGACCTCATGCTCTGCGCCGTGACCTACACACTGTTCATTGTCCACTGTCTGACCTCATGCTCCCTTTTGGGTGCTGCTTGACCTCACACGTGTATTGTCCCCCTCTGTGGCTACTCCTGTTTTTGCCACCCCATAAGTGATGTGCCACTGCTACCTCATGCTGCTCGTGGCTGCTGCCCCCTAATTCCACACTGTGTCATTTTGGCCCCTGTCGACCTCGCGCTGCTGGGCTGCTCCGTGCCTCAACACTGTGTTCATTTTTGCCACTGTCTACCTCCATGCTGCTGCTTTGGGGGTGCTCCGTGACCCACACACGTTCATTTCCCACTCTGTGGGCCCACCCCCCTGTTTTTTTCCACCTCCAAATGTCATTGTGCCCCTGCCCCGACCCATGCGCTGGCTGCCTGACCTACACATGTGTCATGTGCCATTCGACCTCATGCTGCGCTTTGGGGTGCTGCCGTACCTACACCTGTGTCATTGTGCCACTGTCTGCCCTCATGCTGCGCTGGGCGCGCCGTGACCTACACACTGTGCATTTGCCACGTCTAACCTATGCGCTTTGGCTGAGTCGTGACCTACACACTCTGCCCTTGGGCCTGTCTGACCTCAGCGCTGCTTTGGCTGATCCCGTGCCTACACACTCTGTCTTTGTCCCACTGTCACCTCATGCTGCTGCTGCCGGCCCTCCACACTGTGTCTTGTGCCACTCTGGACCTTTTCCGTTTTTTGCCCCCTCCAAAGTCTTTGGCCCCTTGCTACCTCATCCTTGGCGCCGCAGTCACCTCCACCCTGCACTGATTTCCACCTGAGCCCCCCAGCTTGTTTTTTTCCATTTTTCCCCCGCGGGCCTACTTTATCACACTTTCCCCCCGCTTCATTTTTTTGGTCAGTTTTGCCCCCCTAAAGTGCCCCGGGGAATATTATAGTGAACGATTCTAAAAGCGCGGCAGTCCTGTGCGTGTCATACTAAAACCACAACATTTTTAAGACCAAAAACCCAAACTCCCCCTGCAAATTTAAGCATGGCACAAAATTCTACAGCACCCCGGGCTCTGTGCACCCGGGAAAAATCTGTTTTTTAACTTTATTCATGCCCAAGTAATTCGGAACAAGTTTTTTTTTCCGAGAAATTCGGGGAAGTGAACAAATGCTTTAGGAAATTCCCCATCTCTCTAAAAACATTTAAATACTCTTATTGCAGTCCTTGCGTCTGGTTGGAGCAGAGACCTCAGTTGTACGCAAATTGTGTTATACATATTTTATAGTAAATAGCGCCTGTAGTCAGTGCTATGAAGGCCGCTATATTAATCCATATAACATTTTAGAAATAAGACTAATGCAGTCCGTGCATCTCTTTGGCGCAGAGAGCTAGTATGTACACAAATTGGTGTTGTACACTATTTTATAGTAAATTTTTTTTGGGCTAGTCAGTGTGCGAATCCCGGCCATATTAATCCTTATAACATTTAAAAACTCTTTATTGCATTCCGTGCGTCTGTTGGAACAGAGAGCTTTGTTTGTACGCAAATTGTGTTATACATATTTTATATAAATTGGCGCCTGTAGTCCAGTGGGTGCGAAGGCTGCCATAAATAATCCTTATTAACATATAAATTCTCTTATTGCAGACCGTTGCATCTGTTGCCGGCAAAGAGTGCAGTTGTACGCAATTTGTTTGTACATAATTTACAGTAAACTTTGCCTTTAGTCCAGTTGTGCGAATGCCGCATATTAATCCTTATAAACATTTAAATACTCTTATTGCATTCCCTGCGTCGGTTGGCAATAGAGAGCACAGTTGATACACAAATTGTGTTATACACATATTTTTAGTAAAATGATGGCGGCTGTAGTCAGTTGTTCGAAGCATCCATATTAATCCATATTAACATTTAAATACGCCTTATTGCTGTCCTAAGCGTCTAGTTGGTGCATAGAGCTTCAGTTGTACGCAAATTGTGTTATACATATTTTACAGTAAATTGCGCCTGTCGTCAGTTGTGCGAAGGCAGCCATATTAATCCTTATAACATATAAATACTCTTTTTTTTTTAAACCAATCATCTTTTATTAGTTTTATACATTTAAGGTTATACAGTAAGGAAACATGAGGTAAACATAGAAAAATAATCTCTGGAATCAAGAACCATAAACAGTGTACAATAATGCAACATATGCCAAAGTCAAGGAGTCAAAACATTTCCTAGCGTTCCAACACTGACAGTAGGTAAAATACTTATAAAAAAGCAAACATGAGTGCTTCAATATTTAGAAACATGAATATCACATAGGCCTCCATATACAATGTATATCCTCAAGACACAGGTCAATCGGTTACTGAGCTATCATTTAAAGTATTTAGATTCTATCCAGAGGCACCATCTATCTTTTGTTCTTGCAACTAGATGTGGGGGTAGAGAGAGGGAAGTCTCACATCTGTATTGGAAGTTAACCCTGTCTACTATTTCCGTCATGTTTGGTGGCTGACTTGATTTCCAGTGTAGGACTATGGAAAGTCTTGTTGCTATCAGGATGTGTTGTAAGACCGTTCTAAATACTGTACTGAGATCATCTATAGAAACATCCATTACCGCTAGGGATGGGGTTAAAAGCAAACGGAAGCGAAGGACCTCACATACCATCTCATTGACCCTTAACCAAAATTCCCGGATCACTGGACAGAACCACCACATATGTGATAAGGTACCAGGCAATCCACAACCTCTCCAACAGAATCTAGAGCAAGATGAGAGGGAATGTGCTAGTCGGGTTGGATTGAGATATCATCTTAAATAGTGTTGAGCGATAGTCGATAGTCGGGCGGGCCGACCATCATACAGGTGTTTTTCGATTATGAGTCAGTCGATTATGAGCGATGACCATCTAAAATCTAATGGGGAGAGCAACAACACCTTCATTCTTACACCCAAACAGCTGGAGATGCTGGAATTAACAGCCACAACAGTCAAATGATACCTGCTACATCCTAGTCACAACACTTAGGCTGATAAAAGCCCACAGAAAAAAGTCACAACACCATTCACTATCCCTATTCTTGTTACCACAGCATGACCCTTAAACCTGCATCACCTCACAAATTAAAAAGTGCCAGAAGGCAGTATTATTTAAACCATCATTTACTTGACACGTGAACATTAAATATCGCTGTCCCTGGAACGCAGCATGACCCAAAAAACCTGCATGACCCACAAGAATAAAAAGTGACGAAGAAAGTAGTCTTTAGACTCCACCAATTTAGTTGAACTGGACATTGACAAACACTGTCCCTGGACCGCCTATGCATGACCCTTACAAACCTGTCTGACCCACAGTTAAAAAGTGGCCGGAAAAAGGAGTCCTTTCACCACCATTCTTATTTGAACTGGACATTGAATATCCGCTTCCCTGGAACGCACAATGAGCCCCAAACCTGCATGACCCCGAGATTAAAAAGTGCCGGAAAAAGGAGTCTTTCAAAACCACCATTTTTAGTTGAACTGGACATTGACTATACTGTCCGTACCGCAGTATGACCATTAAACCAGTCCTGACCCCCAGATTAAAAAGTGCCGGTAAAAGGAGTCTTTGAACCACCATTTTATGTTTGAACAGGACACTAACTAGTATCTGTCCTGTATCCGCAGAATGACCATTAAACCTTGTCTGAACCCACAGAATAAAAAGTGCCCGGTCAATAGGAGTCTTTCAACCACCATTTTAGTTGAACTGACATTGACTAGAAAACGTGTCCTGACCGCAAGTAATGACCATTAAACCTGTTCCCTGACCCCAGATTAAAAAGTTGCCGGAAAAAGGAGTCTTTTCAACCACCTTTTAGTTGAACTGGACAGACAAACCCTGTCCTGGACCGCAGCATGAACCCTTAAACCTGTCTGACCCACAGATTAAAAAGTGCCGAAAAAGGGTCCTTTCAACCACCATTTTTAGTTTAACTGGACATTGATTATCCCTGTCCCTGGAACGCAGCATTGAGCCCCAAACCTGCAATGAACCCAGATTAAAAGTGCCGGAAAAAGGAGTCTTTCAAATACCACCAATTTTAGTTGAACTGGACATTGAACATATTTCTAGGACCGCAGTATGACCATTAAACCTGTCTGACTCCCCCAGAGTTAAAAAGTGCCAGTGAAAAGGATCTTGAACACCATTTAAGTTGAACTGACACTAACTATATCTGGTCCCTGTACGCAGAATGACCATTAAACCTGTCTGACCTCACAGATTAAAAATTGCCGAAATAGGATTTCTTTCAACCACCTTTTTAGTTGAACCTGGACATTGACAGAACTGTCCTGGACCGCAGTATGACCATATAAACCTTTCTGAACCCCCAGATAAAAAGTGCCGGAAAAAAGGAGTCTTTCAACCACCATTTTAGTTGAAAACAGGACATTTAACAAACCCTGTCCTGGACCGCTAGCATGACCCTTAAACCTGTCTGACCCACAGATTAAAAAGTTG
The DNA here is from genome assembly GCA_025379985.1 of Phyllomedusa bahiana. Classification (NCBI taxonomy): domain Eukaryota; kingdom Metazoa; phylum Chordata; class Amphibia; order Anura; family Hylidae; genus Phyllomedusa; species Phyllomedusa bahiana. The sequence continues at coordinate 22,605 of JAODAL010035717.1, forward strand.
CCGTAAAAAGGAGTCTTTCACCACCATTTTTTAGTATATACTGGACATCCTGAAATATCCCTTCCTGTGAACGCAGCAATGACCCTCAAACCTGCATGTCCCCTATATTAAAAAGTGCCGGAAAAAGGAGTCTTTCAACCACCAATTTTAGTGAACTGGACATTACTATACCTGTCCTAAGGAACCGCAGATATGACCATAAAACCTGTCTGACCCCCAGATAAAAAGTGCCAGGAAAAGGAGTCTTTGACCAACCATTTTAGTTGAATGGACACTAACTATACTCTGTTCCTGTACCGCAGAATAGACCATTAAACCTGTCTGAACCCACAGATTAAAAAGTGCCGGAAATAGGAGTCTTTCACCACCATTTGAGTTGAACTGGACATTGACTAGAACTTCCTGGACCGCAGTATGACCATTAAAACCTCTGACCCCCAGATTAAAAAGTGCCGGAAAAAGGAGTCCTTTCAACCAACATTTTTAGTTGAACCTGGACAATAACAAACCCTGTCCCGGACCGCAGCATGACCCTAGACCTGTCATGACCACAGATTAAAAAGTGCCGGAAAAAGATCTTTTCAACCCACCATTTCTGAGTTTAACTGGACATTGAAATATCCCGTCCGAACGCAGCATGAGCCCCAATAACCTTGCATGACCCCAGATAAAAAAGTGCCGTAAAAAGGAGTCTTTCAACCACCATTATAGTTGAACGGACATTGACTATACCTGACTAGGACCCGCATTAATTACCATTAAACCTTTCTGACCCCCAGATTAAAAAGTGCCCAGGAAAAGGAGTCCTTTGAAACCACCATTTTAGTTTGAACTGGACACTAACTTATATCTGTCCTTACGCAGAATGACCATTCAACCTCTCTGACCCACAGATTACACCAAAAGAGCCAAGGAAATAGAGTCTTTCAACCAACCTTTTAGTTGAACTGGACATTGATAGAACTGTCCTTGACCGCAGTATTGACCATTAAACCTGTCAGAACCCCAAGATTAAAAAGTGCCAGAAAAAGGAGTCTTTCAACCGACCATGTTAAGTTGAACTGACATTGACAAACCCTGTCCTTGACCGCAGCATGACACCGTTAAACCTGTCTGACCCATACAGATTAAAAAGTGCGCCCAGGAAAATAATGGAGTCTTTCACCTACCAATTCGTTGAATGAGGACATTGAATATCCTGTCCTGAACGCAGCATGAGCTCTCCAAACCTGCATGACCCAGATTAAAAAGTGCCCGGAAAAAGGAGCCTTCTACCCACCATTTTAGTTAACTGGACATTGTACTATACCTGTCGCAGGACCGCAGTAATGACCATTAAACATGTCTGACCCCCAGATTAAAAAGTGCCGGGAAAAGGAGTCTTTGAACCACCATTTTAGTTGAACTGGACACTAAACTATACTGTCTCTTTACGCAGAATGACCATTAAACCGTGTCTGACCCACTAGATTAAAAAGTGGCCGGAAATAGGAGTGTCATTCAACGCACCGATTTAGGTTGACTGGACATTGCCTAGAACTGTCCTGACCCGAGTATGACCATTAAACCCCGTCCTGACCCCAGATTAAAAAGTGCGGTGAAAAAGGAGTCTTTCAACCACCATTTTAGATTGAACTGTACATAGACAAACCCTGTCCTTGTACCGCAGCAGACCCTTAAACCTTTCTACCCACAGATTAAACAAAAAGTGCCGGAAAAAGGAGTCTCTCAAACAACCATTTTATGATGAACTAGGACTTTGACTATACCTGCCTGTGCCACAGCATGTACCCAGGTCCGAGTAACAGTGGGTGCGTTAGATCACCAGGCTGGCCGACTGTCATCTATTAACACGCAGTTAAAATGCCCTGATGACACAGCAACGAAAACTGTCGTGCTGAAGCAGAGTGCGGAAGCTGAAAGTGATTAACTCCAGCTTCCTCAGTACACAGTCAATAGCTTGGGTAGAGTGCTTGCCCCTCCGTATGAGTGCGGACCAATTGCCGCTTCACTTGGAAATACTGGTGGCTAACGCTTATCCTGTTCCACCCAGTTGCCCCTTTTTCTTGGCCATTCTTTTTCACATTTTACACAACGTGCTGGAGGAATTTGTCTCTGTACTTTTTGTTCTCTGTCCCTTGAGTCTTCCATACTCCATGTCCTCCTGAATAACCTACATCTGGTCAATTTGTCCTATACCTCCCTTGTACAATTCAGAGGTAATTTTATTTACCAGCTAATTTTGTACATGCAAGTTTATTTTAGTAGGTTTAATCTAGAAAACACCATTTTTGAAAATGGATGGAATCCCCACCATTGTCTTCTTGTTTCTCCTCTTTTTTAATTTGTATTAAATGGGTTGTCTCAATACAGGGAAAGATAGCTATGTTTAAAGTATCTTCGCCAAAAACAAGTCCATTTTGCAATATGAGTCCATTAACAGTAGTCCTACTATTCCTGTATCTGACATGCACCATCACCCTTGAGCCACTCTTGACAATTGTGGGAAGTAACAAATGTCTGTTAAGATAACAACTTTCAAATATATAATAGGAACTGTAAGTATAGCTGCAGTTTCAAAGCAAATGCCCCCCAAAAATTCAAACTAGACCCTTGAGCCACTTTTGACAATGTTAAGAAACAAATGTCCTGTTAGAAAACAACATTTTTTTTTATAAAAGGACCTGTAGTATTGCTGCATTTTCAAAGCAGCATGGCCCCAAAAAATTAAAAAATGACTTCTCAGCCACTGTTAAAGAATGTGGTTGAGGGAGAAATTCCACTTAGAAGCCACATTTCTGTTCCAAAGGATCCATAAATATAGCTGTATCTCACAGCAACATGCCCGCCAAAAAAATATAAATATGACTTTCTCAGCCACTGATTTAAAATATTGAGGAGAAATGCCACTTAAAAATCCAACATTTCTGTCCAGAAGTGACGCAGATTAATAGCTATATCTCACGAGCAACAAGAACTCAGAAACCATTGACAATGCTAAACTTCTATAAGAAAAAGTGGAGTTAAATGGAATACGGTGTTGGTCATAAAATCCTTGCTGTCTTTATACAGTCTCCTCACAGCAAAACCAGCAAAATGTAAAAAAAAAAAAAAAAAAAAAAAACTGTTGGGAAAAGAGAATAAAAATTGCAGTAGAGAAATGATCATTTTAAAAAACATTTTTTCAAGTAGGACCGATTTCTGTTGATAGAGGAATGTGAAGTAGACCGGTCAACTAATCGGTGACCATCGGCAATTGGGTGAGGGCCACAACACATCAAAAAATCCATGGCCTGATTCATCATGATGAAAGTCAAACGATCACATTATCTGTGGAACGCCGGATGCGTTTGTCTGTTAATGACTCCCTCCTAGTCTGTGCAGAAGGTCCGTCTCAGATAGACGCTGGCTTGGCTGGGCAGACAACACCTCTATGGCGTGACGAGCCAGCTCGGGCCCTTCGTCCATTTTGGATACCCAGAAGTCTATTGGGTCCGGAACAAATACAGAAAACATCGGGTGTGAGGACGCAGGATAGTCGTGGGCACATCAATGATCTAAGCTATTCTGTTGTGGATGTGTGCCCTGCCATTGCATGCGTGTGGAGAGTGTGGTAACATGAGATAGCCAGAGGTCCACCCATTAGGCCTATCTGGCCACCTTGCCTGCTTCAGCCGCTACGATCCACTTGGCACTCTAACTGCAGACACGTCGCTGATGTTTGGTTCCATCCGTGACATTTGGGGAACGTTGAAGCAGACTGAAACAGATGATCTCCAGTTATCATCAGCAAGGTCTCCATTTCCTGCATTACTCTCTATTTGGTTGGTTGAAGTAAAGTGTCTGATTTTGTTTTTGTTACCGGGATCCAGGAGGGGTGTCCACCCAGTAACTGTTGTTCCATTGTATGATGCCTTAATGCGAGGATTATTTGGAGGCAATGGAGCACACCAAAGCACCATGAAGAGATTGAGGCCTTGAATTCCCAAGCCTCTGGGGTCGAGGGGCACTAGCAAACTGATCTTCCACATCTTCCTCCTCCGCCTCAAAGATCACACGCCAACCTCTTATCCAATGCAAGGTGACTCGTGTAACATCGGTGTCTAGGAATACATCCTCCTCCTCCTCCTCCGCCGCAGAATCCGGCACAGCTACAACACAGCCCTGACATTGGCCTCAGATGAAGCACCCGAGATGCTGGTGTGTCCACCTTCTCATCTAGCTCTGGAACCCAACCACTGCCTAATTGAAAACCGATGTAAATAGTGAAACTTGTCGGGCCTTGTGGACTTGACGAGAGAAAGGCTTCTGTGGTCCGTCTCCTCCTTTCCTTTCGCTGGCGGGACCTGTTTTGATTCAGAGTGTCCAACGATTGTTCCAGAACTAAGTCACCACAATGCACATGCTGACAAGGGCCATTGTCCCACTGACCATTTTGGTGGCTTCTTCAAAACTGGTCAAGGATGGTGCAGAGCTCTTCTCTCCTCCTCCACACTCGTGGCTCATCACCCCGAGGTCCGCACCTGCTAGAGCTTGTCAGGCTTGTAGTAACTTCGTACTGCGTAAAGACATAGCGCTGAGCTGCCGCACAAGCATCGCTGGAAGCATGTGAGGTGAAATTCCAGCGTGTTGCCGAACGTCAACAATGAGAATGTTGTTGACGGGGAGGCCGTAGCTGACGCTGCAAAACCAATACGCAGCCAGGCGGGACGAAGCAGGTTCGAACCTGGCGGAAGTGCTAACTTTAGACTTCGAGGCCTTCCTCTGCGAGGCATTCCTAGACCCGGGTACTCTTAGAAATTTTTCTGGTACGACAAGGTTTTCATGACATGTGCCAGGCAAGTGTATGTGCTCAGCCTACTGATAATCAGGGGCGGCCAACAGATTGTCACGCCGTTTATTAACACCACTTTGCCTGGCAACAAGGTTGTCTGCACCCATCCAGCGCTCGGGGTCGTCGTGCGGAGCAGCCGTCCACAGCTCCTGACCAGATTGTGTGACGTACTCAAGACAGATTAATTTCAACCAAGGCCTGGTTCTCATGTGCAACGTGATGCCACCAGGAGGACCTTGGGTGTAAAGAACCCCTGCACCATGCCTGCGGTTTAAGAATAGCGATGCGTCCGAGGCTGAGAGCCACCGTCACCGGCCCATGGACATCCACAAAGCTCACCCAGTGAGCTGTCACAGAGATATAGCGGCGGCCTGGCCGTGCTTACTAGACAAGTCCATGTTCGGTGGTCAAATGGACTTTTCCGGGCCACAGATGGCAGACAACGCGCTTGAAATTTTAGATGACAACGTGGCTTGGCCATGGCAGGGAGACGCTTTTCTGAGGCAAAGAAATGCCTGCTCGGCATCTGGATATTGTGGCAGGCAAGGGCCATGACGGGCGGAACTCAATCTGTGTCCACCAACGAAAGGCACATTTTCCAAGGCCAAAAGCCCTGGCAAAGCCACATTTCAGGCTTTAGGCTTTGGATGGTTTGAGTTAAAGTGTTTCTTCTGCTCTCCAAAACCTGGAAGACAGGAAGGCTGTCTGCTAGACTGGCCCAATGTACGTCGTGCAGGTCGTCAAAACTGGCGGAATGGAGAAGGGGAGATGGGTCTCTGGTGTGCTAGTGTGGAACTCTGGGCGACTTGGAGGCTGAATGCGGATGCTGAATACCCTAATCATGACTCCTGAGAGACCATGGTCAGCCTAGGAACGCTTGGTGGTGCGGAGGAGGCGGAGACAGAGTGTGTGATAGTGGTTTTGGAGGCCCGGCGTCGGTCTGGCCTTTTTTGGCCAATGTTTGCCTCCATTTCACACATGCATTCGCTGCATGTGACTAGACATGTTGGTGGTGTTTAACCAACCTATGGTTTCTTTTCTCTACTATATGCATTTACTGCAAAGGCGCATATGACATCGCGGTAGAATCAGAGGCCTGTCAAAGAAGAGCCCAGGCTGAAAGGTCCATGACCTTTTTGAACGGCGTGATAAGCGAGAGGCGGGGTTTGTCGCTGACCGTGCAGTCCGAATCATATACATCCGGACATCCTGCGACCGTGCTCCATCAATCCCTTTTTGTGAGGCGGAACCCGTACAGACACTGTACCCCCCATCGTCTTCCTCCTCGTCCAGTGATTAAGCGCTCGCAAGCAAATTCTGCTGAAAAGACAAGTTGGATCAGCAAATGCCGTCAGCCATCATCATCAACACTGGAGACTTCGTCTGTCACTTACATTCTGCATCCAGGACTGCGGGCTACAAGCAAGAGGACATGCAAAGGCGTTGCCGCCCGCCCGGGATTTTTGGCCGATTGACGCGCTTCCCATTCACCTCCTCTGATGGCATCAGTAACTGAGCTCAGAGCAGAGAAAAGAATCCTCTTTTGGCCTCTTGATTCTTTGTAACATGCCTTCTGACCCTGACCGCATATTTGTCATCAAAGAGGTTCTTCAGGAAAAATGATTATCCACAGATGTTGGGTACACGATTTGACATTTGGGCAGCTTCATGTTGGAACGGATGCTGGTGATTCCTCGGATGACGGACATTAGTGGCTGTGACTGGGAGAACAGGAGGTAAGAGACTGTCTGGGTATGCAGGTTGCATTAACCACTGAAGGGACAGATTGGCGACGCTGTATCGGTTACTGATATTCACAGGGCCCCTGACCCAGCAAATGACATGCCTACGGACCTCGCAACTGATGATATCCCCTGGCATGCGTGTTGTCGCCAGCGCTGTGAAGGATGCCCCTTCACTACGTTACCTCTACTCCATGTCCTACCCCGCCCTCTTAGCTCGCTAAGCCACCTGAAATTCGCTCCATGTTCAGATAATATACAAATTGAGAAGGTAAGGAAGAGTATTGGAAAGTCTCTTATTAAAAGACGTGCAAATCACAGCTATTCTCAAATCCTCCAATCAAACAAAATTGACTGGATTCAAATATAACTGCAAAGAGATCTATCATGTCAACAAAGCAGGTCCTGCGCCAAAGTGAAAAAACACATATCAAATATATTCGGATAATAAAGTAAATTTTTTTGGCACCTATCAATTCACCGTGATTGTGAACTACACAATTGCTGGATTAACAATTTAACCTGCAAGGGTGCTCTATCAACAAATCTGGACTGGGGCAGAAAGTGCAAAAAAAACACGTATCTGTAATGTATTTTCGGATAAAAAAGGTATTTTTTGGCACCTAGTCATTCACCTGTGTACCTACACAATTGCGGATCAAATTTAACATGCAATGTGGCTCTATCAACAAATCTGTACTGGCAAAGTTGGCAAAAACCACGTATCTGTAATGTTTTCGGATAATTAAAGTATTTTTTGGCACCTATCAATTCACTGTGGTAACTACACATAGCTGATTCAAATTTAACTGCAAGGTGGCTCTAACAACATATCTGGACTGGGCAAAAGTGCAAAAAAAAACACGGTAGTCTTTAATGTGATTCGGATAAATAAAAGGGTTTTTTTGGGCTATCTCCTCACCTATCAATTCACCTGTGGTACTACACATTGCTGGATTCAATTTAACTACAAGGGTGGCTCTATCAACAAATCTGACTGGCAAAAGTGAAAAAACACGTATCTGTAATTTATTGGGATACATAAAAGGTATTTTTTTGTGCACCTATCAATTCACCTGTGGTGACTAAAAAATTGGCAGTAATACACATTAGAGTGCAAGGTGTGCCTCAAAGAACAAAGCTGTATTTCATCCAAATTCAAAAAACACGTATCTGTAATGTGTTCGGATAATAAAAGGTATTTTTTTGGCACCTATCAATTCACCTGTGTGACTACACAATTGCATGTGATTCAAATTTGACTGTAAGTTGGCTCTATCACAAATCTGGACTGGGCAAAAGTGCAAAAAACACGTATCTGTAATGAATTAGGGATAATAAAAGGTATTTTTTTGTCACCTATCAATATCACGCTGTGATGACTAAAAAATTTCAGTATCCACAATTAAGTGCAAGGCGGTCCACAATGAACAAAGCTCTAGTGCGCCAAAAGGTCCAAAAACACATATCTGTAACTTTTATTCGGATATTACAAGGTATTTTTGGCTACCTATCAACCTGTGCTGACTTGCTGGATCTAATTGTAGTACGAAGGTGGATATATCAACAATAGGTGAATGGGCAACAATGAAATGAACACCCTAACTGAAGATGTATACTGATAGATAAAAGTGGAGTTTTTGCACTAACAAGAACCTCAGTTACTAGAAAAGATGTGAATCTCAATAATTCCAGGCTGCCCAATATCCAGAAATATTTTCATGAGAAAACTGTTTAATAATAAAGGTATTGCAATGGTCTACAGCTAGTCTTTTGGTGAACTTTATCCCAGTATTCTTTATAGATCTTGACTAATCGTATAATACAAGAAATTTTTTTTGACACCTTGTCAATTACGCTGTATGATGAAATAAAATTGCTGGAATCAAATTTAAGTTGCAAGGTGTGATATATCAACAAAAGTGTAATGGCAAAATTGAAAATGAACACCTATCTGAAATGTAAACTGCTAATATAGTGGAGTTTTTTGTCACTACCACAGAGACCTGCAGTATACTAGAAAAGAAGTGTATCCTATAAGAGATCAGGGCTGCCCAAAATCCATGGAAGAAATTTCCTAATGAAAACTGTTAATAATAAAGCTATTTCAATGGTCTACACAAAGTCTTGGTGAACTTTATCCAGTATTCCGTTTATAGTAGGCTTGTCTGTGTTCGCCCGCGGGGGCCCTCCCCTCCCACTCCCCCCCGTGACTTTATCAGCAAGTAAGTGCTCCTTTAAAATTCTCTACCTAATACATAAAATCTTCCACAATCTCTAAACTAACTAAAATTGTATAGGATCACCAACAGCTAATATAGAGGTTTCTCCTGTGAAGAAAATATCAAAAATTTCGCTGTAGCCTTTTGGACACAAGCAGAGCTGCGACGTCCTTCTGCTCTGAGGAAGCTGAGAGACACTGATGCTGAACAGGAAACGCTCTTCCTATGTAAAAATGAGGTCATGTGATTTTTCCAGCCAGTCGCAACCTTACAATCCCAGTCATTGACGTCGCACACACATCTCTAACCGCTCTATTCTGGTAATCTGATTTGCTGGCCGCCAAAGAATTACAGGAAGCGCCAGAAAAAGCGTCGATCTTAATAGATGAATGCACAGATTTTAACCTAAATAAACTCGCATGATCTAAAAAATCCTGATCACCATAAAAAACTGTGCCGATTTCAACTTTGTTCAGATAATAATCGCTCAACACTAATCTTAAACAAATTTTTTTCATGAGCTCGAAAGGGTTAATACATCTAGAGTGTTTCACCACTGAATTAGAAGCTTTTAGCCATATATCCTGTGAATAGGAGCAGCTAAGTTCTTCCTCCCATTTTAATATATAATAAGGTTTAGATTCTTCCATCTTGGAGAGTATGAGCTTGTAGATAATGGAGAGCCCCCTTTCAAGCCCCCTCCGCATTACTAGAAATTTATGGTAAGAGGACTGCGAAGGTGACTGGCTAAGCCCTTTCCAAGTCTGAAGAACATGTCTGATCTGCAAATACTGGTAAAAGTAAGAATTAGGTAAGTCATAGATCTCCTTTAACTCAGCAAAAGAATGCAAGGAGTCCTTTGTGAATAAATCACTTACCATTCGAATACCCTTAGCCCTCCAGTTTGAAATCGAGAGGGAAGGGATACTCAACTGTATAACTGAGATTGGACAATTCTCTCTAGATATGGATATCCACCGTCTCGGTTTAGCATATTTATGCCAAGCTTTAAAAACATGGTTAAGAGTTAGCAATTGAGGTTGAGGGACCTCAATTCCTAAAATAGAGGCTAATTGCATGTCCTTAACTGAGAAAGGAAAATCTTAACTACTTTCCAGTTGGGACCATCCCTGCCCCTCTGGGGAGGACCAAAACCATTGAATAGAGTCTAGCACCGAAGCCACATTGTAAGAAAGTAGATGAGGAACCGACATCCCTCCTTCTCTCGCAGGAAGATATAAATACTTTTTCCTACATCTCGTTCTATTCGAGTTCAAATAACAGTGTAGTAGCTGAGATTGAAGCTTATTGACTAAAGGAGCTGGGAATAGAAAAGGCAGAGATCTAGTGACATAATAGTAATTTGGGCAGCAAACATCATATTGTGTGAGATTTAATCTCGCCATCCAAGATAAAAAGAGAGCCATTCAGTTTACCTAATTTCTGAAGAAAAATGACGAAGCTAGGTCATTAGGTTATACATTAATGGGTTATGTCTATCGATTGAAAGATTTTATGCTTAATAATTTATATGGTCATGATCCATCAAATTTGTGTCAACCCAGACATTATATTTTCTGGAGATTTTCAGGGTGAATTAAAGGGAGGATCAAGGACTTAGAAGACTGATATAGATTTATAATATGAAATGAGAAGTTGTATGCCTTCAGGATATCCAGCAGAGACGGGTATGGAGGTTTCTGGTTCAGACAAATAAAAAGCGTATCATCCGCAAAGGAGACTGATTATTGTGCTCCACACCAAAGACGTTACACCCCAGATGTGTTTCGGACCCCCTTATTAGCTCCGCTAATAGGTTCTACACATAAAATAAAGATTATCTGGAGATAATGGCACCCTTGTCCTCGTGAGATTAGAGATACAAAAGGATCTGAGAGAAACCTGAAGTAAAAAAACACTGGCTGACGGATTGGAGTATAGGGCCAAAATTGCTTGCAAGATAGGTCCTTCGAATCCAAATTTAGAAAGCACTGCTTTAAGGAAGACCAGTTAAAGCCTTCAAAAGCTTTCTCCTGCTCAAGGAAAGCAAAAGTGTTGAAATTTTGTGGAGGGTTAACCCCTCTTAATAAGGATCCATACCATTTAAACTCCATCTCTCAGTAAGTCGAGCCTGGACAAACCCTGATTTGTCTTTGTGGATCAGTAGGAAGGATCTTACTTTCCGAGTAGCTAAAATTCTTAGAGTAAAATTTTATGTCCAGTATTTAACAACGAGATTGGCCTATAATTACTAACTTATGTCCGTTGTTCTACCGGGTTTGTGGAATTGTGGATATTAACCCTTGAGAGCATTCAGCAAGTTAAGCCGATCCAATATCTTTAATGGATTGGAAAAATAGTACAAAGAAACGGAGTGAGAACCTTTTAAAATATGTATATAGTACAGCATTTATGGATAAGAGGCCATCAGGCCCCGGGGATATATGTGTAATTTCAATTATTTAAGACTTCCAACAATTTTTCTCGGGATAGGAAAGGTTTGTTTTTAAGACGGTCTAATTGATCTGCAAAAGGTAGATTTAATTTTTCCTAAAAAGCTAGATATCCGAAGAAAGTACTGTTGGGGATTCCGAGTTGTGTCCTTTAAGATTATAAAGTTGTGCATAATATTCTGCACAAAGCTAAAGCTATTTTTTGTGGCTCATAATAGAAACCTTCGAAGGCCTATCCCCCCTGCAAATAAAAATCTCCATTTAAGGTATGGATAAGTGATAATCACATAATACTAAAGATAGAGGGTTCTTAACTGATTTCTCATTCCTTGTTAGCTATTTTTATTGTTAAGGCGTATGGATTCTTCTTAAATGCTTAATCTATTATATTAAGAGCTTATCTATAATTCATTCATTGCCCGACCTCACGTTTGTCTTTTCTTCTCCCTGGCAGCTAATTTTATGCAAACTCCCTTATAAACCGCCTTATATGGGCACACCAAAGGGGTTTCTGAGAAGGGGCTGATGGAAGGATTGATATCAAATATTCTTAAGACGTTACTAATGTCTTTTATCAAATCCGGTGGATTTTAGTAATGATTGGTTAATGCGCCAAGAAATTTTGGAGGGGGATATAAAAGTTCCCTTTAGAGTAAGAAAAACCGGCGCGTTGTCCTTTACCACTTTATTTGGCAATTTACGAGTCCACTATTTGAGTGGAGTAGTCCGGCTTGTCCCTACAAAAAAAAAACTAACCGTTGACTGGGAATTTTTGGAGGCCGAGAAAAATGTAAATCTACTTCGTTCGCATAGCTGATACCTCCAATGGATCATGAGATTCTCCTCCCATATTAAGTTTTAAGCTCTGGAGTAAACTGTGAACGCTGGCAGATCTGTCTATTTTTTTATCTAATACTAATGTTGTAAATCACCAGCATATTAGTTAGATTTATTCTTTGCTAATTTCCCTGGCGCTGATCTATAACTTTAGAAATAAACGGTATTTGTATTATATGTAGGTGCATACAAATTAGCTAAAGTGTAAGAAACCGCATTTATTATCAACATGTAACATATATAGCTTCCTTTTGGATCAGTCATCGCTTTAAGAACATGAAACGCTACGGAATCTCGTATTGCTATTGCTACAGCCCACCTTCTTTTTCCTTGGTAAGGAAGAAGGAAAAATATTGGGGCCTATTCGAGTCTGGAATTGTAGGTGGGGTTTCTAGTAAGCATAAATATCCTTTAAGGCATCACTCCAAACAGAGGCTCTTTAAATGGGGAGTTAAGTGCCTATTTGTGTTCAGCTACATAGAATCTTACCCCCATTGCTCCTAAAGAGAGTGGGTCTTGGAAGGAGTTTTTGGATATAAAATAGCACCCACCACTGGTACAAGACTCTGTCTAGAGTATCGTACTGAAAGAAGTTGACAAGTAGACTAAGGCAAAACTTAAAACTCAGAACATTGTAGAAGACACAAAAAAAAAAAAAAAAAAATAAAGAGGGAAGAACAGCGAAAGGGTAGTCCCCGTGATGATAGAGCCTGGCAAAGAAAAGGCAAATTACTGAACAAGAGAAGTTCCAATTTCAGTTTGCTACCCCGATGGAATCCTAGCAAGACTGTTATCAAGAGAGATTTCGAGTTCATTTTGGTCTGTGACTGATCTCCGATATTTCTCTCCCGACCAGATTGGGTGTGATGGCCTCACAGGTCTGTTCACCTTTTTCACAACTGAGACTGTGATTAGGATTTGACAGCAGATCCCATGGATATGAGAAGGAGTTTCTTTTGGCGTAGGCCAGAGTGAGGCCGGTCCACTGTGTTGTTATCTTTGGTAGTGATGACTCAGCTTCACTGGGAATCCCCAATGGAAGGAGATATTATTCTCTCTCTTAATAGTTCGAGTGAAACGCAGAAAATTCTTTCTTTTTAGCATTGTCCTGCTGAGAGGTCGGGGAATAAGGAGACATTTTTTGAATTTATCAGGGAGGTCTGAACATGAGCGGATAGACTTTTAGAAAATTTTCCCTTGTTTCGAAAAAAGTGAATTTAAGCAATAACCGTCTCGAGTTAATTGCTGGTGGAAGATGTGTTTAGCTTGTGGAGCTATGGATTCTGTCCACTGTAAGATCTGATCCGTGACTTCAGTAACACCGCAGCCATAAATCCCACTAGAACTGCGGTGAGTTGTCTTGCGTGATTGTTTCCGGGACACCCTTAATCTGACATTATTTCCTGTCTGGAGCGATCTTCCAAGTCTATACACTTTTTGAAGAGAGAACGCTGTGACTTCTTCTTCAAGGGATGCATTGGCATCAATTATAGGGTTTTGAGATTAGGCGAATTCCTGCCATTGGTGTTCTACATGCCAGTTTCTTGAAACTAAAGCTTGGATGTCCGAGTCAAATTTCGCCCAATATCTGTCTGAAAGTCCTCCTTGCAGAGATTCTCTAAAGAAGAGAAAAGGCGATGTAAGTCTGCTCCTAATTTCCAAACTGCCTGCTCCTGTCCATATTATTCCATGTCTACCGACTCTTGACGTGAGGAAGCAGGCAGGTAATAGAAAAGGGATGCCGACCTTCCCTTGTCCTGGGCAAAGGATTTGTAAAGAATTTTTCCGTCAATTTCTTGATTTGTGTTCCTTTTAGATGTGCCAACCCATTTAGATGACGATGGTTTAACTTGTGCCGTATTACAGATGTTTTACTTACTCCTGCAAGGTAAACGACTGGAAATAGCTATTCACGTGGTTTGTCTGCTGTGGTGCTAAATGTTTTCCCACGTTAGTGTTGTTGAGAATTCTTTAGGTTTCAGAATTATTGTAGATTATGCAAAAGAGAAAAAGCTATTCCTCATAAGAATTATTGGTAAATAAGAATGATAGCCTTATTCTTGGACAGCTTCATCAATGAAAAAACTTGTTTGTTAGTTTAACTAGAATAACTTGTGGTACTAAAAATGCAGCCGGTGCAATGTGAAATCTGTTCCTCTTTGGGTATGTTTCACTTGTCTCACGTGCTTCGCATACATGAAAGTGAATACCATAGTAAAGACTTATTTGCTTTATGTGCAGTGATTATCCTATCCCTGTTGGAAGCTAATTTACGTAAGTGTTTAGGAGATATGCTTGTCCACCATATACTCGATGTGAACTTTATAAAGTCCAGGGAATTACCTCTGAGAAGTTACACAGGATCGATTGGACTATTCAAACAGTTTGTGGATCTCTTGCTGTAACACCTGTACACTCTCCAGCTCCCCAAAAGTGTTATCTGTATGGCATCAGGCAATTTTTCAAGATCATACAAGAAGTCCGCGGTTCAGGGAGAGCTAGTGAGAATATCTTTTTACAGAGTCTCCCTTATAAATACAGGTGTCCTGCATGGTAGGGAGTAGTAGGGAGAGGAGCCGGGAACCACGCAGGAGATTTCACGGCGCGTTTTCGGCGGGAACCCCGCTGCGTGAAATGGCGACAGCCCCAATCAAATCTTCCTAACAGGTGACAGGGGTTGTGCACCAGGGCACGCTCCGGAGAGACTGGACTCACCCGCTCTTCACGCCTCACACCATGGCACCGCCGAGATGAACGGGTCTAATCCGCCGCAGAGTCCTCTGCAAAATCCTTCAATCCAGCCTCCTCTCCGCTTCTAGGCAAGATGGCGGGCGCGAGGCGGCAAGCGTCTCTCGAAGCAGTTTTGAGACCACCCGATGCAGTGATTCGTGGGCCTCCTCCCTTCTGGTCTTCCGCAAACCTCGGCGACTGTCACTGTTCTAGCATCCGTTGAGGTGAGTGAATGACCGAGCCGCTGCAGCTTCTTCTGCACCCTTTCACTCCAACTCATCCCAGCTCTGATTAAGATGGTAAGGATGCAAGGTAGCCAGTGCTAACCATAGGTGTCCCCGAGATGAGGTTGCAGCTGTACAGCATGGTCTTGTTAGTCGTCTGCTGGCTCCTGAGTTACCCGTAGAGGTATTAAGAATAAGCTGTCGTATTTAGTAGCAGTCTAATTGGCTTATTGTGCCGATTTGGTGTGTGAATCGTCCTGAAGGAGCTTCACTAAACGAGCGGCCGGATCTTTCCTGCAGGGTCAAGCCACGCCCCCAACATATAAATAGCTCTTATAGCAGTCCCGTAAATCTGGTTGGCACAGAGAAGCTCAGTTTTTAGCGCAAATTGTGTTAGAGCATATTTTATCGTAAATTGCACCTGTAAGTCATTGGTGCGAAGCCGCCCATATTAATCCTTTTAACACTTAAATACTCCTATTCAAGTCCGTCTCTGGTTGGCGTCAAGAGCTCAGTTGTATGCATATTGTATTTTAATACATATTTTATAGTAAATTGCCTCTATAGTCAAGTGGTGGCGAAGGCCGCCATATAAATCCATATTAACATTTTAAAACTACCTTATGGCAGTCCGTGCTTCGGTTGCGCAGAGAGCTCAGTTTGTATACGCAAAATTTTTTTTAAACATTATTATCAAAGTAACTACCGCCTGTTTGTCAGTTGGTGGCAAAACCACCATAGTGTTATTTCATTTATCTTTTTTAATACTTCTATTCACTCAGTGTGTCACAGTTTGGTTCTAATTCGTTGCATTTTGTACGATAGTTTGTTGAAACTCTCAATTGGCAAGTCTTACTGGCAATTTATAAATCTCAGGGGACTGAAGGGAGAACAACTGTTGATTTGTTGGATGGAAGAATGTTAAACCAGCTTCCAAACTGCTCTGAGGGGGAGCTTTAACCGGCAAAAGTGAAGAAATTACCGTCTTAATTAAAAATTATCCTACTTTTATTTCAAATACGTTTTATACTCCATATGATGGAATACAGTGAACAGTAGATAATATGTAATAATAAAAAGACACGCATGTATCATAGGGTTCGAACCGAGTCTAGAATGGAACCGACCTCGTGTCGGGAGTCAGTGTCCTCCCTTACTCATGGTTACTAGATACGTGCTCTGATCATGACCGAAATCACCTGTTAATATATCGTGTAAAAGACGTGTCAAGATGACAAAATGCATACATTTCTTATAAAACATTAAACATGTGACCATATGAACTAACTAATAAAGAACAAATGATACATACTAATAGGAACCCATATCATCATCTACAAGCAATAAAAAGTGAATTATACGCTGACCTACATTAACAAGAAGGCAGTTAGAATCAGAAATGGTAAAAATTTATGTCTTGTCTGACAATTAAGGACACCAGAAGAGACCTGGTGGATAAAATTGAAAAATCCACCATTCCTCACTTGGATAGAAAGCTTCTTACAGAGATCCCCGCCCCTAAGTGTGCGTAATGACTTTTTCAATGCCACAGAACTGTGAGTTACCGAGACATCACCCGAGCATGTAATCTCGGTCGAAATGTACCTTGAGTGACCATCCGAGGGATGTTGACTGTGACCCGAGGCGGCTGGGCATCCTGTAAATGTCGTCTGAATCGTCACCCTTAAGAGGACCAGTAGTACATCCTACCGTACTGAAGGTTGGCGCAATGTCTGTGCACCGCCAATCAAATATAAAAACATATTTCGTGTTACAATAATGTAGCTTTTGATGGGAATATTATTCATTTCCCATATGCTATACAAAATTATAAATTGATTGTGTGCGCTGTAACAAGCTGGTCGATACAGTAACAAATAGAATGCTCACATTTAATGTATCCCATAACATACATCCACATATTAGATTGGTATTCAATGGGGGGTAAATAAGCTCAGAGAGGGATGGAACCGTAACTCGGGGCTCTACTAGAGGTATAAGTCTCACTCTTTCTTTGTAAAACATACTGAATTTTCTGAATTCACGAATAACAGTGGCAGACGTGTTATCACAATATCGACAACATGGTCTGAAATTGTCCTACAGTATCCGTGTGCTAAAGTGATTAGATGTTACCCTTAGCTTCGTATTGTAATCCTTTTAGTTTGACATTTCAACAAATCCCCCCTGCCAAAAATTCCACCCCCCTAACGCTTTCCGTTTTTTTTGAGAAATTTTCAGTAAATATTCGGCCCAAAAACGAATTCTTTTAATGGCGGTTTTTTTTTTTACTCCACTACAATTTTTTTTAATTTGGGTGAGTTTTCCACGGAGTGGGGCCTGAGGGGGGCACTTTTTTTCCCCCTCCAGCAAACAATAAAAATTCTCTTTTGAGGACATGTTTCTGTTTGCAGTGATAAAAGATTAAAAACACTATTTACGGGATTGCGAATATCGACCCTGCTATTCATAGGCAGGGTCCGCAAATATAAATCGCACAATTCATTGATTATTTCATAGAACACCAAAGAATTTTAAATTCACTATAATTATCATGAGATCAAATTGATTCTAGACACCCCCCCGGTAGGCAAAATGAAATAAGATAAAGTCATCCCTTTTTTCAAAAAAAATCACGCAATTCCATCCTGCAAGCCTCCTATGCCACCCAACATTGTGGATAACACCCCCTTCGGAGATTGTTTTGACTAAAAAAAACTGCTCGCAGCTCAATAAATTTTGAGGATAAAAAGAATCAAAACATTAAAAAATTTGAGAAGCGGGGCTGGGGCAAAAAAATTTTAGCGAAAGCGTTAGGGAGGGTGGAATTTTTGGACAGGGAGGATTTGTTAAATTCAAACAAAAAGATACATAGAGCTAAGGGTAACACTATAAATTTTTAGACACGATCAGTGAAAATTTTCGAAAATTGTCGAATTGTGAAAAACGTCTGCCTGTTATTCGTAATTCGAAACAAGAATTTTTTTACAAAGCCGGTGAATATACCTCTCGAGAGCCCCAAGCTAGGTTCCACCCTTCTCCGAGTTATTACCCCCCATTAAAATCCGATTAATATGGGAGGGAAATTTTAAAGGGATTTCATAAATGGGGGCATTCATTTTCTGTATGCCCATTACAGCGCACCAATCAATTTCATCAAAAGCAATGGGAAAAGATATTCCATCAAAATCACATTCATTTTAATACAAAATTTTTAAAAATTTGATGGGTGCAACAGCCCCCTTCAGTCGTGGGATTAAATATGGCCCTCTTAAGGTTTTACGTCAACGACTTTTATGGGATGCCCCCCTGGGGGCACCCCCTTTCAAACCTGGCTGCTCACGTCATTTCGCCGGAACATGCGGTGATGTCTGGAAAACCCCAGTTTTGGGGCTTGAAAACGTCAACGCCCATTTGGGCGGGGACCCTGTAAGAAGCTTCTATCCAGGAGCCCGGGGGATTTTTCATTTATCCACCAGTCTCCTCTGGGCTTAAAGTCAACAAACATAACTTACCCTTACTGATTCCTAACTGCCTTTTTGTTGCTTAGGCAGCGTATAATTTTTTATATTTTCTTGTAAGAGCATGGGTTCCCATTATTGATCATTTGTTTTTTTTGTTGTTTTTATGTACATGTTTTAATTTTTTAAGAAAATTTTGCATTTTGCACAGACCGGGGCTTTTTCCCATATATAAACGGGATTTCCCGTCAGACAAGGAAGTATCTAGTAAACCATGATAAGGGGGTGTACCCCGAAAAAGCGTCGTTTATCAGACGGTTGAACCCATGATACATGCTGTTGTTATTATTTTTAAAATTATCACCCTTCCCGTATTCCTCATATTTGGGGTTTTTTAAAAGTATTTAATAAAAGAAGGGTATATTTTTAAAAAGACGGTTTCCTCCTTTGCCTGGAAAGCTCCCCTAGAGCATTTGGGGAAATGGTTACATTCTTTCCTCCAACAGACTTGCCCATATGGGGCTGGGAAACCAAAAACCGTGACTCCACTGCAAACGTCTGGACCAGGGAGCTGATACAACAATTTTGATTTGTGCTTGCATCTTTTCCCGTGTTTTGGCCCCTGTCGGATATATCACATTGTTTATTTCGATATAAAACTCAAATAATTGGACTTTTTTGGGTATGGCGGGGTGAGCCCGGATATGATAATGAGGGGTATTGCATAGAATAGAGGGTTGCGGAAATTGTTAACCCCTGACATTACACCGGGTTTCGGAGCCCCGAGGAAAATTTTAAAAAAGGCCTTCAGGGGCTTGGAAAGCTTTTTCAAAAGGAAATTTAAAACATGGTGGGGCTTTTACCATTTGAAAACCTGCATTTAAAAAGGTGGATACACGGGGGTTTCACCCAAAAAAAGCACCACTACCATTTTTTCTGTTATTTTCAAAAAATGGAAAATATATTGAGAAAATGCTCTTTTTAATTAATGGCATTAATAGTAAAACAGGAACAAGAAAAACCTTGCCACATTAAAACCCAAATTTTCTGCTGCCAAAATGAAATTGCCCGATTTTAAAATGAATTTACTACACCCGGCTTGGGAAAAAATTGGAAATTTAAAATTTAAAAACGGAAGACAGTATAACCTTTTCAAACAAAACAAAATTAAAAATGACTCTAACGATTTTTTCAATCAGGTTTTAAAACCGGAAGCAGGACCATAACCCCCTCTATTTCCGTAAACCAAGGGTTCGTAATAGGGGAGGTCGCGGGAGCGTGAGTTTTCTATTTTTCCTATTTGATGTATCATTTGTTTTTATTATTATTTTATATGCAACGTTTAATGTTTTTTAAGAAATGTATTTTGTCCATTACCGGGGCTTTTCCGATATATAACACGGGGATTTCCGGGCATGACAGGAGCAGTAACTGTAACCATGATAAGGAGATGCACCCCCAAAACGGTTTTGGTTCATTAACTCGGTTGAAACCAAAGACTACAT
>JAODAL010035718.1:0-42610 GCA_025379985.1 Phyllomedusa bahiana
AATATGGAGGGGCTTGGAACTAGGTGTTATCCTACCATGGTGCATGCTTCTTGTATCTTTTGACAGGATCCATACCGGACATCGGGACCTGCTCCTATCTTTAGGGACGTAAGCAACTTTTTCTGTATTTGTATGCCATTATGGCATTTATATTTCCTTGATAAATCCATATTATTCATGGGGGAAAGACGTCGGAGTTTGCTTATATTATGACCTATTTCAGTGCCTGATAATTTGTGCTGTCTTTTGCTCATTTGTCTTTGAAATGTGATATATGTTTACACTTTTAAGATTATCTATTGAATATTTCTATAAGTAAGGTGCATTTTCTAACGATTTGTATATATCAGCCCCATTCATACATGTCACCCTAAATGTTTTTGCCCTCCCGAGTTGTGTTTGTTTTTCTCAGTTTACACTAAAACAAATTATATTGTAGTCACTGTTACCAAGGTTACCAAGAAAGTGGCGGATCCATCACTTCTAGTGGGATCTTTCACAAACTGGCCCATAATCCTATTCTGTAATAGGTTGAGGAACTTTTAACCCCTTTAAATTTGAATCAAATCCGTCTCCTCAGTCAATATCTGAGTAATTGAAGTTGCCAGTTATCACCAGTGTACCCTCCTGTGCTGCACGTTCTATTTGTTTATGCAGCTGACCCTCAGTAGTATTCGGGGGTCTATAGATTACACCAATAATCTCTACTCCTGCATTTTCTAGATTGTCCTTCCTCCTCATCCATTATTTAAAAACTCCAACATCCCTTCTAGGATTCTTTGGCCCAGCACAGAAAACCCCCTTCCATTCAGATGTTATTTATCTGTGGAAAACAGATTGTACCTCAATGAAAAATCAGTCCAGTGCTTTTAGAACCCAAACCCTTCTGTCCTACACCAAGACTATAAATATGTACAGTGGTGGCCAAAAGTATTGGCAGCCCTGCAATTCTGTCAGATAATACTCAGTTTCTTCCTGAAAATGATTGCAATCACAAATTCTTTGGTATTATTATCTTCATTTAATTTGTCTTTAATGGAAAACCACAAAAAGAATTGTCATAAAGCCAAATTGGATATAATTCCACAGCAAACATAAAAAGGGGGTGGACAAAAGTATTGCCACTGTTTGAAAAATCATGTGATGCTTCACTAATTTGTGTAATTAACAGCACCTGTAACTTACCTGTGGCACCTAACAGGTGTTGGCAATAACTAAATCACACTTGCAGCCAGTTGACATGGATTAAAGTTGACTCAACCTCTGTCCTCTGTCCTTGTGTGTACCAGATTGAGCATGGAGAAAAGAAAGAAGACCAAAGAACTGTCTGAGGACTTGAGAATCAAAATTGTGAAGAAGTATGAGCAGTCTCAAGGCTACAAGTCCATCTCCAAAGACCTGAATGTTCCTGTGTCTACCGTGCGCAGTGTCTTCAAGAAGTTTAAAGCCCATGTAACTGTGGCTAACCTCCCTAGATGTGGATGGAAAAGAAAAATTGACGAGAGATTTCAACGCAAGATTGTGCGGATGGTGGATAAAGAACCTCGACTAACATCCAAACAAGTTCAAGCTGCCCTGCAGTCCGAGGGTACAACAGTGTCAACCCGTACTATCCGCTGGCGTCTGAATGAAAAGGGACCGTATGGTAGGATACCCAGGAAGACCCCACTTCTTACCCCGACATAAAAAAGCCAGGCTGGAGTTTTCCAAAACTTGCCTGAGAAAGCCTAAAACATTTTGGAAGAATGTTCTCTGGTCAGATGAGGCAAAAGTAGAGCTTTTTGGGAAAAGACATCAACATAGAGTTTACAGGGAAAAAAAAGAGGCATTCAAAGAAAAGAATACGGTACCTATAGTCAAACATGGCGCAAGTTCCCTGATGTTTTGGGGTTGCTTTGCTGCCTCCGGCACTGGACTGCTTGACCGTGTGCATGGCATTATGAAGTCTGAAGACTACCAACAGCATAATGTCGGGCCCAGTGAGAGAAAGTTGTGTCTCCCCCAGAGGTCATGGGTCTTCCAGCAGGACAATGACCCAAAACACACTTCAAAAAGCACTAGAAAATGGTTTGAGAGAAAGCACTGGAGACTTCTAAAGTGGCCATCAATGAGTCCAGACCTGAATCCCATAGAACACCTGAGGAGAAATCTCAAAATGGCAGTTTGGAGAAGGCACCCTTCAAATCTCAGGGATCTGGAGCAGTTTGCCAAAGAAGAATGGTCTAAAATTCCAGCAGAGCATTGTAAGAAACTCATTGAAGGTTACCGGAAGCGGTTGTTTGCAGTTATTTTGGCTAAAGGTTGCGCTACCAAGTATTAGGCTGAGGGTGCCAATACTTTTGTCCGGCCCATTTTTGGAATTTTGTGTGAAATGATCAATGATTTGATTTTTGTTTCATTCTCTTTTGTGTTTTTTTCATTGCAAGCAAAATAAATGAATATATTAATACCAAATATTAATACCAAATTGTGATTGCAATCATTTTCAGGAAGAAACTGAGTATTATCTGACAGAATTGCAGGGGTGCCAATACTTTTGGCCACCACTGTATTTAACTCCCTGAGCTGTCACTGTCTTTCCTGAGTTGCACATAGCAAATTAAGTATTCCAGAGAACACAACCTAGGAGGTCCTTCCCTTCAACTTGGAGCCTTAAAATTATTCTTTAGGATCCTCCACCTATCATGTATTCTGTCATTGGTTCCAGCATGGATCACAACAGCTGGGTCATCACCAGCCCCTTCCAGTAATTTATCTACCCGATTCACCAGATGAAACCAGGGAGTCACTCTAGGCAACAAATTATGCTATCTGTCTTCCCTATAACCTTTAACTGTCTTTTCCTACCTGCATTCCCATCCCTCCAACCAGGGCCGCCATAAGAAGTTTCAGGGCCCCGTACAGCTGAAGCATCTGGGCCCCGCCCCTTACCAACTCCGCCCCTTTGCTGCCCCGCCCCCACCCACAACCCCTTACACCAGAAAAAAGTTTTTTTTCTGTGTTTGAACAAGGGAAAAAAAAAAGCAATTGCGCCATTGTTTTTTGATTTAGTTCTTGTTGGATTATATAATATACAGTTTATCTGTATTTTGCGGGTCAGTATTTATACAGGAGCCAGCAAATACCGCCAGATGATCACCGCGTGTCAACACTGTTACTGACCAAACCAGTATACACAGATCAATAATACAAATAGCAACAATATACAAAGACCAAATAATACCCCACATATCATGGCCATATGGTGACTAATACCACTGTAATGTTACTAATTAAACCAGTATATCTTCCACATTTGCTCCAGACCACAGTGATAACATCTCGTGGCTGCCACTTGTCCCTGAAGAATTCACAACACAAACACCTGAGACTTCTCATTTTTCTATCACCTTCCCACCTGTACCCCCACCCAAATGTACAAATTCCCGATACATAGTGCCCCAAATGGTAATAATTACACCCCTATTGACCAAGTAGTTAGATATATAGGCTTCCTGTAGAAGTAGTTCATTAAGACTCCTAGCATATAAATAGGAATATAGGTTCCCCTCTTGTAGGTAGGTATATAGGGCTCCCAGAAGGTAGAGTCCCCCAGTTGGTAGTTAAGAGTGCCCCCAGTAAGTAGGTAGATAGGGGCCTCCAGACGGTCGGTAGATAGGTATAGTCTGCCCAGTAGGTATGTAGGGACCCCCAGAAGGTAGGTAGATAGCTGGCCCACAGTAGATAGGTAGATAGGGCCCCCACATCTAAGAGACCTGCAAGGAGCCCCACAAGAGGCCCAACACTTTTCAGGGCTCTTAAAGAGGACAATAAAAAAAACACCTCTGGGCCCTAAAAGAGGCCTCACCCTTTTCAGACCACACAAGAGACCCCACACCTTTAGGGCCCCGCAAGATGCCCCACACCTTTAGGGCCCCGCAAGAGGCCCCACACCTTTAGGGCCCCGCAAGAGGCCCCACACCTTTAGGGCCCCGCAAGATGCCCCACACCTTTATGGCCCCCCACGATGCCCCACACCTTTTGGTGCGCTCAATATGCCCCACACCTTTAGGGCCCCGCAAGATGCCCCACACCTTTAGGGCCCCGCAAGATGCCCCACACCTTTAGGGCCCCGCAAGATGCCCCACACTTTTTAGGGCCCCGCAAGATGCACATTTTAGGGCCCTGCAAGAGGCCCCAAACAAAAGCAAAATTAAAAGTCTACAGTGTGGGTGGAGGGGCCGCGCAGAAGAATGAGGAGGGTCCGTCGGAGGAACGAGGAGGGTTTACACTGTGGGAGGAGGGGCCCGGCTCAGATGCATTCTTAGCTAAATGCATTTACATAGAAAAAGGATTGTTCTCTTAATTACAGGAGCCGTGACAGGACAGGAACCGCAGCTCCCCTCTCTCCATGTGCGCGGCACCGGCCGGGATGTCTACACAGTTAAAATCAGTGGGGCGGGGCTTCACTGGTTTAATTTGTCACATGTATCATAGCATCCCGGCCGGTGCCGCGCACATGGAGAGAGGTGAGCTGCGGTTGCTGTCCTGTCACGGCTCCTGTACTGAAGCAAGTAATTAAGAGAACAATCCTTTTTCTATGTAAATGCATTTAGCTACGACTGCATCTGAGCCGGGCCCCTCCTCCCACAGTGTAACCCCTTCTCGGTCCTCCGACGGACCCTCCTCATTCTTCTGCGGGCCGTGCCCCTCCTCGTGCTTCTGCGGTCCACGCCCCTCCTCCAACAGTGCGCCGCGCCCCTCCTCGTACTTCTGCGGGCCGGGCCCCTCCTCGTTCTTTTGTGGGCCGGACCGCTCCTTCCACAACACGCCGCGGCCCCTCCTGGTGCCTCTAATAGTGCTGTCGGGCCCCTCCTCCCACAGCGCAGCCCCTCCTGGTTCCTCCCGCAGTACAGCCCAGCCGTCCGTGAACCTAGAGGGCCTGCTGTCTCCGGGCCCCCTTGTTTTACGTTTTCCTCCGGGCCCCGTACAGCAGCACCGGTAGTACTGCCTTTATGGCGGCCCTGCCTCCAACTACTAGTTGGGCTGCACTTCCAGCTGCAAGTAAGAGCAGTATCCACTAGGGTTGTTATTTCCTTGGGCTGATGACCCATCATTATCATCCAACTGTGCAATATTGCTAGGAATCACAGTAGCAGAAGTGTCCTTCATATTTATGGTTAAGGTTCCACATAACTTCATTAACACAGCTACACGGCTACTCCTGCTGATCTATGACCCCACCCCCAATATTTAACCCCCACTAACTGCTTGCTAAGTGAGAAGCAAACTCCTCTCATAATTGTTAACCAACCTCAGTGTTTCATTCTACTCCTCCAGATCTCTAATATGAGCTTCTAGATTAGCAACATGATCACATCTGTCACAGTGGTTTTCTTTCTGGACCTGCTGCTATACATACTGCTGCATACATATAGCAGACTGTGCACTAAAGAAAATTTCCAGTCATACTGTCCATTAACTCAGTACAATAACAATGAAGATTAAAACATAAAGGCTGTGAACGTACAGGTTTTCCGGTTTTAAATTCAGTTTTTTTTTTAACTTTACTAGGTTCAAGCACCACTTAGGGTACTTTCCCACAGCGCAATTTTGGTGCAGTTTTAACTGCGCTCCAATGAAACTGCCTTTGTTACCAGCAGATTTTTTCACTTCTCTAAACTGTTTGGAAAGTGAGTAATCAATTAGTGTTTTTGTAATCAAGACTTCAAACACAGTAATTCATTACTTACTTGAAACACCTTTCTGGACAATTTAGACAACTGACAGAAGCTTGCTGGTAATAAAGGCAGTTTAATTGGAGCGCAGTTAAAACGGCACCAAAACTGCGTTGTGTGAAAGCACCCTATATAAGGGATCGGTCAGGGACACACGAGAAGACACAGACAGAGTGAGGCCCTGATGCTGGTCCCAACCCCTGTCCCTGCCTTTTGGGGGTACCCGACTCCTTAAAAGGTCGGCCCCAACCAGAAGACTGAAAACTATACTGAATACGTGGGAACACAAGACACAGACAAACAAATACAAAACACAATAAGGGAAAGTCAGACAAGCAAGGTTGGCAGCAAGCGGGCAGCGCACTACCAAATCAGAAGACTGAAGAGAAAATGTAAGACGAGCCAAGCCGGTAACTGTCGGGCAATGCAGTACAAAGTCAGGAGGAGAAGAATAGTCCAAAGCCAAGCAGAGTCAGGTAACCAGAAAATCCAACAAGAGTCAAGCGAGCAAAAGGTGTAGGAAATACCCAATATAACAGGCACTGGGGACAGGTAAGGTAATCCTTGAATAGGGAACTGGTGAACACAGAGCAGAGGTGATAGGTGGAAAGAACACAAAGCCAGATAGGGAAACAAAGCTGTCAATCAAGGAGGAACACAGTTTAACTAAAAGGGTGCTGGAGGATTCCTGGCCACGGGCGTTGGCCAGTAATCAATTAACACACAGGGAAGGAAAGACTCAGTTCACACAGGTAACTAAGAATACAAAGTATTATGTTAAAAACCACGGTTTTCGTCGCCGTGGCCGGCGACCAGAACTCGAAGCTGGGGGTCTGTCGGACATGACCATGACAGTACCCCCCCCTTTATGAGGGGCCACCGGACTCTCAACAGACCCTCTAGGTTTGGCAAAATGGACTTGGTGAACTCTTTCCTTTTCCAGCTTGGGGGCATGTTTTGCAGATGAGACTCGGAGACGGACATATTTTGGTCTGGTTCGGCGGTTTTTACTAGGTTTTTTAATTTTTTGTTGGGCGTTTTTTAGAGTCTTATGACTCCTAGCCCAGACTGTGCACAGTCGATTAACGGCGGTTTCTATTTTAGTTTCACAACCTGTAGTGGCGGAATACATGAGGTGGGAACCATCATCACGGCAAAAGCGGGCCAGCTCGGGAGGAGCAGAACTTTGTGAGCTGGTAGTTGAGGACACTACATCTGAAGTCAAGGTGGTGACAACTACTCCCGGACAAAGAATATTTTCGGGTTTCTCAATAGACAGATGCATGGATTCTCGTTCCGGGGCAGACGAGTTGAACTTTGCCCCCGGAGTGAGGTAAATGGTGCAATCATCAGGCTGGAGAGAAGGTAAATGTTCCCCAACATCCCCATCAAAGACACTAAAATTACATTCTGAAATATCATGAGTAGTGTTGAGCGATTATTATCGACAAAGTTGAAATCGGCACAGTTTTTATGTTGATCTCAATTTTTAGATCATGCGATAATTAAGGCTAAAATCTGTGCATCATCTATTAAGATCGCGCCTTTTTCGGCGCTTCCTGTAATTTTGGCGGCCAGCAAATCAGATTACAGAATTGAGATGTGTGTGCGACGTCATGACTGGGATGTGTATGGTTACGATTGGCTGGAAAAATCACATGACCTCGTTTTACATAGAACAGCGTTTCCTGTTCAGCCTCAGTGTCTCTCAGCGTCTCATAGGAGTAGGACGTGCGCTCTGCCTGTGGCCAAAAAGCTCAGCGAAATTATTCTATTTCTGCACAGAGAAACCTCTACTATTAGCTGTGATCCTTACAATTTAGTTAGATTAGAGATTGGAAGATTTTATGTAGTTAGGTAGAGAATTTTAAAGGAGCATCTACCGCTGTAAAGTCACAGAGGGAGGGGGGCCCCCGTGGGCGAACACAGACAAGCTCAATAAAGAACACTGGATAAAGTTCACCAAGACTTAGTGTAGACATTGCACTGCAATATCTTTATTATTAACAGTTTGCTATTGAAATATTTCCTGGATATTGGGCAGCCTGAACTTATATTAGGATACACATCATTTCTAGTAACTGCAGGTCTCTGTGTTAGGTGCAAAACTTCCCTATTATTAGCAGTATACACTTCAGAGAGGTGTTCATTTTCAATTTTACCCATTCCACCTTTGTTCATATATCCACCTTGCACTTAAATCTTAAAACAGCAATTTTATAGTCACCACAGGTGAATTGAAAGGTGCAAAAAATACATTTTATTATCCAAATACATTTCAGATACGTGTTTTTTTTACTTTGGCGCACTACAGCTTTGTTCATTGACGCAGCTTGCACGTAAATCTGAAAACAGCAATTTTATAGTCACCACAGGTGAATTGAAAGGTGCAAAAAATACCATGTATTATACGAAAACATAACAGATACGTGTTTTTTGCACTTTTGCCCAGCCCAGATTTGTTGATAGAGACACCTTGCACTTAAATTTTAATCCAGCAATTTTGTTTTGATTAGAGGGATTTGAGAATAGCTGTGATTTGCCGTCTTTTAATAAGAGACTTTCCAAAACTATTCCATACCTTCTCAAATTTTTATATTTCTGAACATGGAGCGAAATGCAGGTGGTAAGCGAGCAAAGAGGGGGGTAGCACATGGAGGTAGAGGTACGAGAGAAGGTGCTCCTTCCAGTGCTGGCGACAACACGCATGCCAGTGG
The DNA here is from genome assembly GCA_025379985.1 of Phyllomedusa bahiana. NCBI lineage: Eukaryota > Metazoa > Chordata > Amphibia > Anura > Hylidae > Phyllomedusa > Phyllomedusa bahiana. The sequence goes on from JAODAL010035718.1 coordinate 8,435, forward strand.
ATCGTCAGTTGCAGGACCGTCAGGCCTGTCATCGCTGGGTCAGGGCCCTGTGAATCTCAGTAACGAACAGCGTCGCCAATCTGTCCTTCAGTGGTTAATGCAACCTGCATCCAGCAGTCTTACCTCCTCGTCCTCCCAGTCATGGCCACAAATGTCGTCATCAGCATCATCAGCATCCGTCCAACATGAAGCAGCCCAAATGTCAACTCGTGTACCCACCACTGTGGATAATCCATTGTCTGAAGACCTCTTTGATGACAAAATGCGGTTGGGGTCAGAAGGCATGTTAAAAAATCAAGAGGATGATTTAGTCTGCTCTGACGCCCAGTTACTGATGCCTTCAGAGGGAGGAAAAGGGGAACCCGGGTCAATCGGAAAAACCGGGGGCGGCCCGGAAAACCCTTCCCGGCCCTTTGGCTTGTAGCCCGCGCTTCGGGAAGCAGAAAGTAAGGACGACCAAGTCACCTGTTTTTGAGTTTATGTTTAATGACGAATTGGGCGGACCCAAACCCTGGTTTTTTCCGCAGATTTTTTTTGCGAGCATTTCCCATCAGTGGACGAGGGGGGAAGACGAGGGGGGTATGCCCAAAATTACGGTCCCCGCCAAAAAAAAGGGAGAGGGGGGGCCCCAAAAGTCCGTTTTATATGTTTTCCGGGCCCAGCCACGGTCACGCAAAACCCCCTCCTCGTTTTTTCGCCTTTCAAAAAGGTCCAGGAACTCAAGTCGGGCCTTTTTTGAGAAAAGCCCGTTTCACTAAAGGGGATGTCATATTGGCCTTTGCCGTAAACGTATAAGTAGAGGCAAGAACCTTAAGGGGTTAACCACCACCAACATGGTTTTAGTTTACATGCAGCGAATGCATGGTTGAAAAAGGAGGGAACCCCTTTGGGCCCAAAAAAGGCCGACCCCGCCGGGGCTTCCCAACCCCCTGTCACAAACCCCCTTTTCTCCGCCTTCCCTCCTCCCTCTGCCACCACCAAGCTTCCCCCAGTTGCCCATGGGCCCCTTTAGAGTCATGATCAGGGATCAGCCCCCGCTTCAGCCCAACCCTCGCCCCAAATACCACCTACCCCCAGAGAACCCCCCTAAAACCCTTTCTCCTTCCGCCATTTTTATGAAAAAACAAAGCCGTACAGGGGGCCAGTCTAGCAGCCACCTTGTCTTTTCCCGGTTTGGGAGCAAGAAAAACACTTTAAAAAACCCCAAAACCCTTTCCCCCAAACCAAAAAACCTGATTTCGGCATTTCCGGCCCCTTTTTTTTTTTGGAAAAGTTGCCTTTTCCCTCTGGTGGACAAAAAGATTTGGGTTTCCCCCCACGTCATGGCCCTCCTCCCCCAATACCAGATGCCCCGAGCCGCATTTCTTTGCCAGAAAAAGGGCCCTCCCCGCCCTGGCCGCCACATGTCAACTAAATTTTAAGCGCATTTTCCCGCATCTTTGGCCGGAAAAGTCCATCTGGAAACCCCCGACACAGGGCTATTTAAACACGGGGCCCAAAGGGCCGGGTATAACTTGTGACAGCTCAATTTGGGGTTTAGCTGGGTGGATGTTTTTTGGGGGTGACAGTGGGTCTTAGGGGTCGGCGAAAGCTCTTCAAAACCGCAGGGATGGTGCAGGGGTCTTTCCCCCAAGGTTCCCCCCTGGTGGCATAACTTCCCCGAGAAAAAAAAGCCGTTTTTTTTTTAAATTTTTTCCCTTTTTTTTGGGACCGTCCCCACAAAAGGTTCCGGGGTGTTTGGGTGGCTCTTTTGCAAAAAGAGACCCGGGGCGCTGGGAGGGGGGACAAGAAAAATTGGCCAGGCAAAGGTGGATGCATAACGGGCGAAATCTGGCCCGGGCCCCCCTTTAAAATGGGTAGGCTGGGGGCCATCCCTTGCCCGGCAATGTTTATGAAACCCGGTCGAAAAGTCCAAAAAATTTCTAAAGAGCTACCCTTGGGCTGGATGCCCGCTGAAGAAGGGTCGAGGTTGAGTTCGCCCCTTCCCCCCGTTCGCACCCGGGTTCGTCCTGCCTGGCTGCGGGTTTCGCGTCAGTCGTCCCCCCGTAACCGTCTCTTTTTTGACCCTGGCAACACGCTCGAATTCCACCCTCCACCCTTTCTTCCCGCGATTTTGGCAGCCCGCGCAATCCATTACGCAGTACCCAAGTTTACACATGGCCCCGACAAGCAAACGGTGCGGGCATCAGGGTGTTGAAACCACCGAGAAGGGGGGCAGGGAAAAAGTCTGCCCATTCCCCTTTCCAATTTTTTAAGAAGCCACCAAAATGGTCAGGGGCGGAAAAAATTTTCCCTTGTCAGGGATGAGCTTGTGGTGATCTTTGTTCTGGAAGATTTTGGACACTCCCGTAAAAACATTTCCCGGGCCCGCACGGAGGAGGAGACGGACCCCAGATGCAGACACGGACCTTTCTCCCTCAAATCCACAAGGCCCCCACAGTTTCAACAATTTTAAAAAGTTTTTATAGGCCGGGGTTCGGAGTCCAGAGGTATGCAAGGTGGTTCATCAGCCCCTCAGGGGGGATCATCTCAAAGGGAAGGGCAGGGCTGGGGTTGAAGCTGTGCCGGGGGGCACGGAGGGAGGGGGTATTCCCCAGGACACCGATGTTACCCAGGTCCCTGCCCTTTGGGAAAAAAAGGTTTGGGGGCGAATTTGGGGTGGGGGAAAGGGAAAAAGAGGAAGATCAGTTTTTCAGTGCCCCTCGACCCAACTTTGGGAAAAAAACAAGGGGTCCATCTTCACATAGGGGCCTTGGGTTTCCCCATTTCCCCAACAAAGATTCCCTTTCATTAATGGCCCTCCCAAAAAGAACAACAGTTAAAGGGTGGGCCCCCCTCCTGGATCCCCCCCCGGGGGCAAAACAAATCTCAGCACCCTTTTCCCTTTCCCCCTACCCAAATAGAAGTAAAATGGGAGGAAAAGGAGACCCCCGCGATTGATCCCAAAAAGGGGGAAAACGGGTTTCGTCTGCTTTTAACCCTTCTTTCAAATTTAAAGGGGGGAAGAACGCCAGGACGTGACAGACAAGTTTGAGTGCCAAGGGAGCCCTTGCCCAAACAGCAGGGAGGGGAAAAGGGGGCAGAAGCCCCAATGGGGGGACCTTTGCAAACTTTATTTTTCCACCTCACCAACGCATTCAATTGCAGGGCACACATACAAACACCCAGAGACCCGCTTAAGATCAAGGTGCCGACATCCCGCTTTTCCCAAAACCGGTGTTTTTAAGGGGTTGGGGCCCAAAAAGAAATTATGGTAATCCCAAAAAGGGGCAATGTGCCCGAGCTGGCTTTCCCGCCATTGAGGGATTTTCCTACCCAGCGCCAGCGTCAAAAATTTGAGCAGACCTTCAAACACATGGGGGGGTTCCCTTACCCGGGCCCAAAAAGCTTCCCGGGTTTTCCAAAAGATAATGGGGGATCGTTTTTACTTTTTTTCAAGAATAAACGACTGGATCCTTTTGATGATTTTTGTGGGGCCCCCAAAATTTCCGAGGTTAACCCTTTTTTTTTTTGGGGCTACTTTTCACATTCCTCTCCAAAAAGAAATGGTTTCCTTTTTGAAAAAAATTATTTTTAAAAAAAGGGGTCATTTTTTACTGAATTTTTTATTTTTCAGTTTCCCCCCAAAATTCATTTTGCTGGTTTTTCTGTGAGGAGAATGTAAAAAGACCCAAAAGGGTTTGGATGACAAAACCTTATTCCATTTACTCACTTATCTTTAGAATTTTTCGCTTTGTCAATTTGGGTTTTTTTGGGGAAAGGGTTTTCCCCCAACAATTTTTTTAAAAGTGGTTAGAAGTCATAAATTTTTAATTTTTTTTTGGGGTCATGTTGCTATGAAGTTAAAAGCAATTTAAATTTTGGGGCCCCTTTTGGGAAAAGAAAATTTTTTTTAAGTGGCTTTTTTCCCCCCCCCAATTTTTTTTAAAAGTGGTTTAGAAGTCATATTTATAAAATTTTTTTGGGGTCATGTTCTGTGAGGGTAAAATATAATCATGGTCCTTTTTGGAAAAGGGAAAAGTGGCTTTTTAAGTTGGGATTTTTCCCTCACCAATTTTTTTAAAAAAATGGCTGAGGGAATTAATTTTTGTAATTTTTTTTTGGGGCATTTTGTTTTAAAAGCAGCAATTTCTACAGGTCCCCTTTTTTAAAAAAATTTTTGGTTTTTTAAAAGACATTTGTTTTTTCTTTTTGTCCCAAAAATGGGCCCTGGTCTGTTTTTTAAATTTTTTGGGGGGATTTTTCTGGAAAATTGGGACTATACACAGGTCCTATTATAAAAAATTTTTTTTCTAACAGCATTTGTTCTTCACAATTGTCCCCAAAAAAAGGGGTCAAGGGTTTAGGGTTTGGGTTTTTTGGAGGCATTTTTCTGTGAAAATGCAGCTTTTATACAGGTTTTTAATTTTAAAAAAAAAAATTTTTTCTTCTAACAAAAAACATTTGTTCTTTTACAATTGTAAGAGGGCTCATGGGTGGGTGGCGCTGTCAGAAACAGGAATAGGTTTGGGGCACTGTTAATGGCAATATTAGAAAATGGGCCTTTTTTTTTTGCCCCCGGGTCTTTAAAATAGCTATCAAACCCGAAATTTAGACAACCCATTTTTAAAATAATTAAAAAAAAGAAAAAAAAGACATGGTGGGATTCCATCCCCCATTTTAAAAATGTGTTTTCTTTGAATTTTAAACTACTAAAAAAAATTGCATGTAAAAAAATAGCTGTTAAAAAATTTCCCCCGAATTGTACAAGGGAGGTACAGGAAAACTTGACCAAATTTAGATTATTCAGGGACATGGAGTATGGAGACGGACAAGAAAAAAGTACAGAGACCTTTTTCCCAGCACGTGAGTAAAATAAAAAAAAAAGAATCCAAAAAAAAGGGCCCCTGGTGTAACGGAGCGTTAACCCCCAGTATTTCCAAATGAAGCTCAATTGGTCCGCTCTCAACGGGGGGCAAGCGCTAAAACCCGGTCTTGACGTGTACTGAGAAGGGTGGAGTTCCAAAAATTTCCGCTTCCACATTTGCTTCAGACAACTTTTTCGTGGCTGCGTCTCAGGGCATTTTTAAACCCGCGTGTTTAAAAGATGACGGACGCCCCCCTGGCTCCCCACCCCACCCCTGAACTCCGGCCCTGGTCATGCTGTGGCAAAAACAGGGATAGTCAATGTCCAGTGAAACTAAAAAGGGGTTAAAAGGCCCTTTTTTCCCCCACTTTTTAAACTGGGGGGCAGCAGGTTTAAAGGGCAAAACTGCGGTCCAGGACATTTAAAACAAGTCCCCGTGAAACTAAAAGGGTGGTTGAAAGACCTCCTTTTTCCGGCACTTTTTTAAAAGTGGAGTCATGCAGGTTTTGGGGCTTATGCTGTGGCCCAGGAAGGTTAGTCAATGTCCCGTTTAACTAAAATGGTGGTTGAAAGACTCCTTTTTCCGGCACTTTTTAATCTGGGGGGCAGACAGGTTTTAAAGGTAAAAGCGGTCCCCCCCGGACATTTTTTAGTCAATGTCCGTGGAAACTAAAATGGGGGGTTTAAAGACTCCCTTTTTTTGGCATTTTTTAATCTGTGGGGCGGCAGGGTTTTTAAGGGTCTGCTGCGGTACAGGACAGGTTTGTCAATGTCCTTCAATAAAATGTGGTTTTCAAAGACTACTTTCTTCCCCCACTTTTTAATCTGTGGGTCATGCAGGGTTTTTTTGGGTCATGGTTTCCAGGGCGGATATTCAATGTCCAGTTCAAATAAAAAAGATGATTCAAATAAAAACTGCCTTCTGGCACTTTTTAATTTGTGGGGATGAGGGGTTTTTGGGGATGCTGTGGTACAAGACAGGATAGTGAATGGTGTGATTTTTTTCTTGGCTTTTTTTAGCCCAAGTGTTGTACCCAGATGTGCGTATCCATTTTACTGTTGTGGGTGTTAATTTCCCGTTCTCCAGCCCTTTTGGGTGTAAGAATGAAGGTTTGTTGCTCTCCCAAGATTTAATGGTCATGGAAAGTCGACATCGAAAAACCTTTTCGAGGTGGTGATATCGCTACGCCCGAGTCGATCCAACGTAATCGCTCAACACTAATCATGAGTATTAATTACTGCACACACCAAGGGATGCACTATCTTCGAATTAGCACCACATGAGTCACCCCATTTGATCAACTCGGTGGTTCTCCAGTCGAACACCGGATTATGGAGGTGGAGCCAGGGCAACCCAAGAATAATATCTGCAGAGAGTTTCTCCATGACAAAAAATGAAAGCTTTTCAGTATGTGAACTCCCTACATTCAAAGTAACCTCAGTAGTACGAAATGTTATTCTTCCTCTGGTTAGGTAGGTATAATCTACACCTGAAACAAAAAAGGGAGAACACAAAGGAACAAGTTCCAAACCCAAGGCTTTAGCAACAGCCATACTGATGAAATTAGCAGCAGCACCCGAGTCAATCATGGCACAACAAACAAAAGTCTTGGAGTTAGAAACCAAGGTTACGGGCAAAACAAACTTGTTATTAGAGTTAGGAGGTACCTGTACATCCGAGTTACCTTCCTGGAAATCGCGCAGACGTTCGGTGTTTCCTTGGGGTGACTTAGGCCTAATAGGACAGTCTCTCAGGAAATGGTCAGGCTTCCCACAATAAAGGCACAAGGCATTCTCCAACCGATGTCTCCTCCTGGTGGCCGCAGTGGTAAAACCCAACACCATGGGTTCTTCTCCAGAAGAATGAGAGGGAGATGGGAGAGAAGAACTCTCAAAGAAGGTAGAAGGAGGTTTTACAGGAAAGCCTGACTTGAGCTGAACAGTCAAACCCCCTTGCTTTTCCCTGCGTCTCTCCCTTAGTCTTCTGTCAATTGTCACGGCCAAAGTCATAAAGTCACTCAGGGACTCGGGGATTGGATGGCTGACCATGGCATCCTTTACGGCATCAGACAGCCCTTGTCTGAAAAGGGTCTTCAGAGGTTGGTCTGACCACCCAGTCAACATACACCATTTGCGGAACTCTGAACAGTATTCTTTGGCTGCTCGGCGGCCCGGATGAAGAGGTAGCAAATGGGTCTCTGAACATGCCAACCTGTTGGGATTATCATAAACCTGTCCTAAAGCCAGAAAAAATCTGTCCACTGATCTCCACTCAGGGGCTTCAGGGGGCATAGCTAATGCCCAATCCTGAGGTGGGCCCTGGAGGAGAGACACAACAACTGCTACCCTTTCAGCCTCAGTGGGAAAATAGTTGAATCGAAAAAATAGATTACAAGATTCCCTGAAGGTTCGGAACCTGTCAGGATTTCCGTCAAAGCGATCAGGTAGAAGCATCTTAGATTTATGACGTATGCTAGGATCCACAAAAACAGGGGCAGGTAGGGACACAGACGGGGCGGAAAATCCGGGTTCCGGGTTAGTTATGGCATCCAGACACTGTGAGACTTGATTTATGAGCCCCGCCATGCCCTGAAGCTGAGTGGTCAAATCGTCCAAGCGGTCAGTGACCGACAAGTCGGTACTTATATTGAACCGCGGGAAGAGTCGACTGGGGTATGGGCCTGTTATAATGTAAGGGACCGGTCAGGGACACACGAGAAGACACAGACAGAGTGAGGCCCTGTCGCTGGTCCCAACCCCTGTCCCTGCCTTTTGGGGGTACCCGACTCCTTAAAAGGTCGGCCCCAACCAGAAGACTGAAAACTATACTGAATACGTGGGAACACAAGACACAGACAGACAAATACAAAACACAATAAGGGAATTTCAGACAAGCAAGGTTGACAGCAAGCGGGCAGCGCGGTACCAAATCAGAAGACTGAAGAGAAAACGTAAGACGAGCCAAGCCGGTAACTGTCGGGCAATGCAGTACAAAATCAGGAGGAGAAGAATAGTCCAAAGCCAAGCAGAGTCAGGTAACTAGAAAATCCAACAAGAGTCAAGCGAGCAAAAGGTGTAGGAAAGACCCAATATAACAGGCACAGGGGACAGGTAAGGGAATCCTTAAATAGGGAACTGGTGAACACAGAGCAGAGGTGATTGGTGGAAAGAACACAAAGCCGGATAGGGAAACAAAGCTGTCAATCAAAGAGGAACACAGTTTAACTAAAAGGCTGGAGAATTCCTGGCCACGGGCGTTGGCCAGTAATCAATTAACGCACAGGGAAGGAAAGACTCAGTTCACACTGGTAACTAAGAATACAAAGTATCATGTTAAAAACCACGGTTTTCGGCGCCGTAGCCAGCGACCAGAACTCGAGGCTGGGGGTCTGTCGGGCATGATCATGACACCCTAGGTGAAAAACACCTCTGTCAGAGCATGCACAGAAGAGTCCTGGAGTGGGATATAAGCACCTGACACCAATTAACCCCTCCCAGAGTTAGATGAAAAGCAGAAAGGAATATTGGTCTTTAAACTGTGTCAGTAGTTCTAACACAAACTACAAGGGAAAAGAACCTTGCTACAATCTATAACCGGCCACAACCCACAAAATCACACTGAGCACAGACAACTCCGTTTTTTTTTTTTATCTCCTCTTGGTTCTAGCACCACTTAGTGAAAAGTATTGATGAGCGACTGTGTCAACTATCGTTATCGGATCGATAGTCGATATCGTCAATTATCATGCCGATAGCCGATAGTCAAAAACAGATTATCGCTGATGACCATTAAAGTCTATAGGAGAGGAACAACAGCTTCATTCTTACACCAAAACAGGGGTGGAAAAGCTGGAATAAACATCCACAACAGTAAACTGGATATGTGGTACATCTTAGGCAAGACAATTAGGCAACAAGAGTCACAGAAAAAAACTAACAGACTATTCACTATCCCTGTCTTGTACCACAGCATGACCCTTAAACCTGCATGACCCACAAATGAAAAAGTGCCAGAAGGCAGTATTATTTGAATCACCATTTTAGTTGAACAGGACATTGACTATGCCTATACTGGACTGCAGCATGACTCTTAACTCCTTCCCGACATAGGACGTATGCATACGCCCTAGTGGGAAGTGGCTTCACGCAAATGGACGTATGCATACGTTCTGGCGATCGCGCGGGCTTGCAGGCGAGCCATGCGAGATCGCAACATGGGACCAGCGGTAAATTACCGCTGGCCGCATGCCATATCACCCGCGGCCGGAGTGAGCTCCAGCCACGGGTGATTACCGCTTCATTACCGCAGCCTGTCATGGCTGCGATAATGAAGCCGCAGGCAGGAGGAGTGAGCTCCTCCTGCCTGCTTCCCGGCGGCTGCCGAACTGCAGTTCAGCAGCGATCTCCTACCTGATGGCCACGGGAAGTGAACGGCACTTCCCGGGGTCATCTGTGATGTCACCATGCCCGCAATGCATTGTGGGCATGGTGACAGGTAGTTGTCACGGCGACCAGTACAAAGTACTAGTACTTTGAACTGGCCAGCCATCAATCAACAATCAGATGATAGCTGATAGAAGACAAAGTAAAAAAAAACTTGAAAAAAAGTAAAAATAAATGTCAAAAGTGAAAAAAAAGTAAAACACAAACACAAAAAATTAAATAAAAACACGTACACCGCCCGTCTCCCCTTTACAAACGCCAATCGCCCCAAAAATGATCAAAAATAAATAAAGTACCCATATTTGGTATCTCTGCGTGCGTAACGAGCCACCCTAAAAATCTGTCACATTAATACGCCATAAATAGCAAAAACAAAAAACTGTCAAAGAATTGCGATTTTTGTACATCCTGCAGCACATAAAATGGAATAAAAAGCGATCAAAAACTCATATAAACTCAATTTTCTGCCAGTGATCATCACTGGCTCATACAGTGAATAACACACAACGAAATGAACCCCTTCATTGGCAAGTCCCTGTAACGCTCCCTCATATTGTTATTGTTGTCTGATCAGTTAAAAAAGTCAGTTTGGATCTTCTGTTCCCACATATGTCTCTGCCGATCACGTCCCCAATAAAGCCTGAAAAATATACTAAAACAAGAAGGTGCTCCTTCAATTCTGAGGCCTGTGGAAGATTCAAAAAGCGCATATGGGCCACAAGTGGGATATTTCTAAAAACTGCATAATAAGGAGATTCATTATTGAGTTGCAAATTTCTTGGTAAAATCTACGGGTTCCAATGAATAATGAACAAAAATCGGAAATCTGCAAAAAAGTTAACATTTTGAAATTTCACCTTCGCTTTTCATTCATTTCTGCAAAATACCTAGAGGGTTAATAAACTTCCTAAATGCTGTTTTGACTTTGTTAAGGGGTGTAGTTTCTGAAATGGAGTCATTTATGGGGTTTTCTAACATACAATCCCCTCAAAACCACATCAGAAGTGGCCTGGTTCCCAAAAAAATCTGTTCTGCAAATTTTCTTGAAAATGTTAAAATTTGCTACTAAATTTCAAAGCCCCCAAATGTCTTAAAAAATAATAGGATGTTTAAAAAAATCATGCCAACACAAAGAAGACATATGGTAGATGTTCATTATTTACTATTTTGTTTGGTGTGACTATGTGTCTTGCACACAAAAAATTTTAAACTTTGAAAATGGCAATTTTTTCCAAATTTTCACAACATTTCAATATTTTTCACACCGAAACAAGGATTTTATCGACCAAAATTAATTGCTAAATTAAAGCACAATATTTCACGAGAAAACAATCTCTGAAACACTTGGATAGGTAAAAGTATTGAAAAAGTTATTCACAGATAAAGTGGCACATGTCAGATTTGAAAAAAAGGGCTTGGTCCTTAACTCCAAAACACCTTTGACCTTAAAAAGGGTTTAAAAAAAAATAGTTTTTCCCAAAATATGCGGATAGAGATACTTGCCATTCTAAGGTTACATTGTTCACCTGACATTAGAATGTGAAGCAATGAAACAGTTTTCCCCAAGGTCTGTCTGAAAATCCTGATTCTACTGTCAAGTGGGTTTGAAGGAAATTTTGTAAAAGGAGGTGAGGTGTAAAAAGTGGGTCAGCGGTTCAGTTCAGGGCGGGTTACAGGGGTGTGGTGAAGCCAGGGCGGGGTTGTAAACTATTAAACGCAGGTCAGCTAGCAACCCCCTGTTTCAGTGGGTCGGGGAGAGCCGGGCTGTGTTCGCCATCTACTAAAACTCAGGGTTTAGAGAGGGCCCAGTTCGTGGGTGTGGGGGAGAGCAAAAACTGGGGATCCGATCTATTTAAATGGCAAAAATGCCCTTGGGAAGCGGGGAAATGGGCAAGACCCCCAAACTTGCTAGTACAGTCAAGACCTGGGTACGATTAAAAAATTTTGCCTCTACGAGAGCGCTTGCCCTCCGTATGAGTCGGACCAAATTTTCTTCACTTGGAAATGGGTGATTGCCGCTCCTTTTTCAACCCGGGGCCTTTTTGTTTTTTCCTTTTTTTTCTGTTTTACTACGTGTTGGAGGAAATTGTTCTGTTCTTGTGGTGGCCCAAGTGCTCCCTATCCATGTCCTCGAAAAACCAAATCGTTAAAAAACTTCCTGTACCCCCCCCTTGTACCTTTAGAGGAATATTTGTATCAGTATTTTGTACAGCAAGTTTTTTAATAGTTTTAAAATTCTAGAAAGCCCTTTTTAAAATAGGAGGGAAAACCCACCCAAAGTCTTTGTTCTCTTTCTTTTATTTTATTAAAATGGGGTGTCTCATCAGGGTTTCTACTATTTTAAAGATCTTGGGGAAAAACAAATCATTTTTCAAAATTGTTCCCTTAACGTGTCCTACCTTTCCCGTTTTTCAAAGCACCATGCCCATAACATTCAAACAGACCCTTCAGCCACATTTCAATTGTAAGAACAAATGTCTTTAAAACCACATTTTTAAATAGGACCCGTAGTATAGCTGTATTTCACAGACCATGTCCCAAAATTCAAAAAATGACTCTTTTGGGCCCCTTGACAATTGTGAAAACAAATTTTTGTTTGAAATCACTTTTTTTTTCATAATAGGACCCGTGTATAGCTGTTTTTCCGCACCATGCCCCAAATAATTCCAAAACATGACCTTTGGGCCCCTCTTGCAATTGTGACGATCAAAAAGTTTTTTAGAAACCTAATTTTTTTAAAAAAAGGACCGTAGTATGCTGTATTTTTACAGACCATGCCCCAAATAATTCAAAAAGAACTTTGGCCATCTTGAAAAAATTGTGAAGATCAAAAGTCTGTTAGAAACCACATTTTTTAAAAAAGGACCGTAGTATAGCTGGATTTCCAGCATAATGTCCCCAAAAAATTTAAAACATGACCCTTTGGCCACTCTTGCAATTGTGAAGAACAAATGTCAGTAAGAAACCAATTTTTTTTTTTATAAGGACCGTAGTATGCTGTATTTCACAGCACCCTTTCCCCAATAAACAAAAAAATGTCTTTGGCCCTTTGACAATTGTGGGGGAACAAAATGTTGTTAGAAACCCATTTTTTTTATAATGGGCCTGGTATAGCGTATTTCAAAAACCAGCCCCAAATATTCAAAACATGACCTTTGGCCCCTCTTGACAATTTTGACGATCAAAAGTTTGTTTGAAAAAACCTGTTTTTTTTTAAAAAGGACCAGTTTTATGTATTTACAGGGACAAAGCCCCAAAGAATTCAAAAATGACCCTTTTGGGCCCCTCTTGACAATTTTACGATCAAATGTCTGTTGAAACCCCCATTTTTATAATAGGACCTGTATATAGTGGGGTTTCACAGCACCATGCCCCCAAAAATCAAAATAAACCCCTTTTGGCCCCTCTTGACAATTTGAAAAACAAGTGGTGTTAGAAACCACATTTTTATATGGGGCCTGTTTTATAGATTATTTCACAGCACCGTCCCCAAAAATTCAAAACAGACCCTTTGGCCACTGTTGACAATTGTGAAGAACAAAAGTTGTTTAAAAACCCAAAATTTTTTTTTTTTAGGCCTTTTTAGCTGTATTTCACAGCACCCGCCCCCAAAAATTTTAAAACAAACCCCTTTTTACACTCTTCAATTTTGAGAAACAGTCTCTTTTGAAACCCCATTTTTTTTTTTAATGTACTGTAGATAGCTGTATTTTCCCAAAACCATGCCCCCAAAAAAATTCAAAATATGCCTTTGGCCCTCTTGAAATTGTGAAGAAACAAGTGTGTGTTTGAAACCACATTTTTATAATAGAACCTGGTTTTTATAGCTGTATTCACAACCATTCCCAAAAAATTCAAAACATACCCTTTTTGGGCCCCTCTTGAAATTGTGAAGAACAATTTTTGTTAGAAACCAATTTTTTTATAATAGGACCTGTAGTATAGCTGTTTTCACAAAACAATGCCCCCAAAGAAAATTTAAAACATGCCTTTGGCCACTTGACAAAATGTGACGATCAAATGTCTGTTAGAAAAACCCCAAAAAAATTTTTTTAAATAGGACCTGTAAATGGTGGATTTACAGCCCATGCCCCCAAAAAATCAAAAAGACCCTTGGGCCGCTCTTGACAATTGTGAAGAACAAGTGTGTGTTAGAAACCCCATTTTTTTTAGGCTGTAGTATAGCTGTATTTCACACAAATGTCCCCAAAAAATTTAAAACATGACTCTTTTGGGCCCCTTTGAAATGGAGAACAAAAGCTGTTTGAAACCCAAATTTTTTTTTTAATGGAAAATGTAGTATAGCTGTTTTACGCACCTACCCCCAAAAATTCAAAACATGACCTTTGGCCCCTCTTGAAATTGTGGCGATCAAATGTTTGTTAGAAAACCCTTTTTTTTTTAAAAATAGGACCTGTATTAAAGGTGTATACACAGCACCAGCCCCAAAAATTCAAACAACCCTTTGGCCACTTTGACAATTTTTAAAAAACAAATGTCTGTTAGAAACCTTTTTTTTTTTTTTAGAACCGTAGTTAAGCTTTTTTACAGCACCCTGCCCCCCAAAAAATCAAAATGACCCTTTTGGACACTTGAAATTGTGAAAGAAATTTGTGTTAGAAAACCCATTTTTTAAAAATAGGACCCCTATTTTGCTGTATTTCACAGCACCATACCCCCAAAAATTTAAAACATGACCTTTGGCCACTCTTGACAAAAGGGGAAGAACAAATTTCTGTTAGAAACCAAATTTTTTTTACACGACCTGTAGTATAGCTGTATTTCACAGCACCATGCCCCCAAAAAATTTAAAAAACGGGCCCCTTGCCCCCCTCTTGACAATTTGAAAAAAAATGTCTGTTAGAAACCACATTTTTTATAAGGCCTGAAATAGTGTATTTCACACACCATGCCCAAAAAAATTTAAAAAATGACATTTCGCCTCTCTGACAATTGTGAGAACAAATGTCTGTTAGAAAACCCCATTTTTTTAAAAGGACTGTACTATAGCTGTGTTTCACACACCATGCTTCCCAAAAATTTAAAAAAAGCCCTTTGGCCCCCTTTGACAAATGTGAAAGAACAATTTTCTGTTGAAAAACCAATTTTTTTTTAATGACCGGTAGTATAGCTATATTTACAGACCAGTCCCCCAAAAACAAAAAGACCTCTGGCCACTCCTGCAATTGGAAAAAACAAATTTTTAGAAACCACTTTTTTATAACAGGACCCGTAGATAACTGTATTTCACAGCACCTGCCCCCCAAAAAATTTAAAACATGACCTTTGGGGATTTTTGACAATTGTAAAAACAAATTCTGTTAGAAACAAAATTTTTTTTTTAATAGGATCTGTAGTTAGCTGTATTTCACAGCTCCCCTGCCCCCAAAAAATACAAAAAATGCCCCTTGGCCTCTTGACAATTGTGAAGAACATTGTCTTTTGAAACCCTTTTTTAATAGGACCCTTTTTTAGCTGTAATTTTATGGGGAAATGCCCCAAAATTCAAAACATGACCCTTTTGGCCCCTTTGACAATTTGAAAAACAAATGTCTGTTAGAAACCCATTTTTTTTATAACGGACCCGTAGTATAGTGTAATTCACAGCACCACCCCAAAAAATTCAAAACTGACCTTTTTGGGAATTTGACAATTTTAAAGAACAAAAGTCTGTTAGAAACAACAATTTTTTTATAATAGGATCTGTAGTATAGATGTATTTCACACACCATGTTCCTTAAAAATTAAAAAAAAAGACCATTTGGGCCCCTCTTGCAAAAGTAAGAACAAATATTGTTAGAACCCCCTTTTTTTTTAAAAGGATGTGTATGCTGTAATTCACGCACCATGCCATAAAAAATTCAAAAAAATGCCTTTTGGTTTTGACAATTTTTAAAGAATTAAAGAATAAAAAATCTGTTTGAAACAACATTTTTTTATAATAGGGCCTGTAGTATAGATGTATTTACAGCACCCGACCCAAAAATTCAAAAAAAAGACCCTTTTGGGCCCCTATGACAATTGTGAAGAACAAATGTTGTTAGAAACCACATTTTTTATAATGGGCCTGTAGTGTGCTTTATTTCAAGCTCCAGACCCCAAAAATAAAAATACCCTTTGGCCACTCTTTACAAATTTTGAAGAACAGAGGTCTTTTCGAAACCCCTTTTTATAATAAGAACCCGTAGTATAGCTGTATTTTTACAGCACCCCCCCAAATTAAAAAAAGACCTTTGGCCACTTTGACAATTTTAGGGCACATGTCTGTTAAAAAACCCCATTTTTTTTAATGGATCTGATATAGCTGTTTTCACAGTCCATGCCCCCAAAAACCAACATTACCCTTTGGCCATCTTGCATTTGTGAAGAAAGATGCTTTTAGAAACCCCTTTTTTTTTAATGGACCTTTAGTATGTGTAGTTTTATAGCAACATGCCCCAAAAATTCAAAAAATGACCCCTTTGCCCCTCTTGAAAATTGTGAAGAAAAAATGTCTGTTAGAAACCCCATTTTTTTTTTATAAAAGTACCTGTAGTATAGCTGTACTTCACAGAAAAAAAATTTCTTCCAAAAAAATTTAAAAACATGACCTTTGGGGCCCTCCTTTTCAAATATGGGAAAAACAAATTTTTGTTAGAAACCACATTTTTTATAAAAAGAACCCTTTTATAGCTAAAATTTCACAGCAAAGGCCCCAAAAAATTTAAGCATGGCGCTTTTTCCACTCCTGACAAAATTTTGAAGAAACCCAAAAGGGCTGTTAGGGAAAACCCCATTTTTTTTTTTAATAGGATTTTAGTAAACTGTAAAAACACAGCTCCCATTTTCCCACCAAAAAAACAAAAATGACCCCTTTTGGGTAATCTTTACAATTGTGAAGAACAGATGTTTTTTCGAAACCCCTTTTTTTTTATTTTTTAGGACCTTTATATTGCTTTTTACTTCATAAACATTCCCCCAAAATTCAAAAAATGACCCCTTTTACCCTTTTTGACAATTGTAAAAACAAAATTTTTGTTAGAAAACCCCCTTTTTTAAATAAGACCTTATATACTGTATTTACAAACAACATGCCCCCAAAAATTCAAAACAAAGAAACCCTTTGGCCACTCTTAAAAATTTTGAAAAACAAATTCCCCCGTGAGAAACCACATTTTTTAAATAAAGGGCCCGTAGTATACCGTATTTTAAAAGCACCCTTTACTCCAAAAAAAATTTTTAAAAAAAGATTCTCAGCCACTGTTAAAATTGGAGGAAAAAGCCACTTATAAACCCAAAAATTTTTTGTTCTAAAAGGGCCCCGATTAAAGGGTGTATCTAACGCCCCCAAGACCCCAAAAACCCCTTGACAGTGGGGGAAAAAGTTTTTAAAGAGGAAAAGGGGAGTGAATGGGAAAAAGTTTTTTCCCTTTATCAAACCGTGTAAAATTTGGGGTCTTTTAAAAGGTCTCCTCACCCCCAAAACCCGGGAAAAAATAATTCCAAAGGGGGAAAGGGGAATAAAAAATTCAGTAAAATGATCATTAAAAAAAAAAGTTTTCAAAAGGGCCCTTTCTGTTTTTAAGGAAAAATTTTGAAGTAGACCCGGGAACTAATTGGTGGGCCTCACAATTGGGGCCCAAAAACAAACCCTCAGAGATCCCTGCCGATTCATTTGAAGAAAGTCAAACGATACAATTATCGGGGGGAAAGCCGGGGTGGTTTGTCTGTAATTGACTCCTAAACTGTGCTGAAGGTCCCCCCTCAATATGGGGCTGGTGCTGGGGCAGGACAACAACCCCTATGGCGTGGGGGGAACGAGCTTGGGCCAGTCATCCCCTTTTGGGTATCCAGGGAAATAGATTAGGTCCCCAAAAATATCCAAATACATCGGTGTTGAGACCAAATAGTCTGTGACCCTGAACTTAAGACGGTCTCTGTGGTTGTAAGTTGACCCCAAAATTTCATGTGTTTTGGGGAGGTTGGGAAAATAGGGGTTGGGAAAAGGTCACCCATTTTTCTTAGCCACAATGCCCGAGCTGCTCCCCCGGCTACTTGGCACTCTACTGCTGTCCAGTTTCTGACGTTTTTTTCCACCATGAATTTGAAAAAACGTTTAAGCAGACCAAAAAAGATTTTCCCCCAGGGTTTATCGATCAAACACGGGGGTCCAATTTTTTTGCATTTTACCTCTATTTTTGGGGGGGAAGATGGGGGAAAAAGGGTGTTTTTGCTTTTGTACCCGGGGCGAGGAGAGTGGCCACCCAGTAAACGTTCATTTTGAAAGTTTTAATGCGGGATCATTTTGGGGAAGTGGAGCACCCAAAGCATATGTGAGAGATTACCCTTTTTTTCCCAAACTCGGGGTCGGGGCACAGAAAACCCTGATCTTCCCTCATTTTTCCTCCTCCGCCTCAAATTGTCCAACCTTTTCCAAAAGGCAGGGCGTGGTACGTTGTTGTCCTTTAATACCTCATCCTCCCCCTCCGCTTCCTCCGGCACAGCTTCAACACAGCCCGACTTCCCTCAGATGCTGTACCGGGAAACTGAGGCGCCCCTTTGCATAGCCCTGGCCCCCAAACCCCACTGCCAAATGGCCCGAAAAATTGTAAAATTTCCCGGGCCTTCTGATTCGACAGAGAGAAAGGCTCTGTGTCCGAAATCTCTCTGTCACAGAGATATGCGGCTTGGGCCGTGTTTTATAGTCATGGTCGGGGGTCAATGGATTTTGGGGGGACACGATGCAGACAACGAGCTTAAATTTTTGATGACCTGGCTGGCCAGGGCAGGAGTTTTCGGGAAAAGAAATCCTGCTGGGATTGGTATTGGGGAGGAAAAGGGCCATGACGTGGCGGAACCCATCTGTGTCCACCAGACGGAAAAGGGAAAATTTCCAAGGCCAAAAAACCTGGCAATGCCCCCATTCAGGCTTTTGGCGTTGGGGGGGTTTGGGTTAAAGTGTTTCTTCTGCCCCAAAATGGTCGACAGAAGGTGGTGCTAGATGGCCGGGTGTACGGCGTGCATAGACGGTGGAAGGAGAAGGGGTAGGTTTTTGTTATGGGGTTGCTGGTGGGGACTCGGGGGACAGGGAGGCTGAAGTGGAGGCTGATCCTTTTTTCATTGATGCGAAGACATGGTAGTGAGGAACGCTTGGTGGTGGCGGGAGGGGGGGCGGGGAAAAGAGGGTGTGACAGTGGGTTTGGGAAAACCCCGGGGGTCGGTGTGGCCCCTTTTTTTGGGCCCAAACGTTCCCTCCATTTCAACGCAGCATTGCTGCATTGACTTAATATGTTTGGGTTTTGGGTTTAAACACCTAAGAATTTTTCCCTCTACTGATGATTAATGGCAAAGGGGGCATACCGTTTGCCCCTGGGTGAAACAGAGGCTTGCTCAAAAAACCCGGGGTTTAGAGGTCCCGGGGCTTTTTCGACGGCGATAAGCGAGGGGCGGGGTTTTGATGATCGTGGTGGGAGAATAATGTCAGCAAACTTGTATGACTGCCCCCTCCCTTTTTGAGGCGGGACCCGTACTGACACTACCCCTTTTATTACTTCCCCCGCGTCCCGGGGATGGGAAACCTCGCAAGCAAATTCCCGCTGAAAACCCCCATTGGATCTGCAATGTCGTCATTTAATCAAACAACATTGGGGACTTCCCTGTCCTGACATTTGCATCCCGGAGCCCGCGGGGCCACAAGCGACAGGCACTACAAAACTTGCCCCTCCTCCCGGGTCCGGGATTTTTTCCAATTTATCGGGTTCCCTTCTCCTCCTTTTGATTTTCATCAGCGTTGGGAAACAGAGCAGAAAAAAGTCATCCTCTTTGGCCTCTTATCTTTGGGGGAAAAGCCCTTTTAACCCCAAACCCCCATTTTGCCATCAAAGAGGTCTTCAAAAATGGAATTTTCCACAGTGGTGGGGACAAATTGACATTTGGGCTTGGGCCCTTGCTTCATGTTGGACGATTTGTAAGGATGATATGACACATTTGTGGGTGTGACTGGGAGGTTTAGCAGGTAAATACTGCTGGGGGGGGAGGTTGAAACCCCTTACTTTTGAAAAAGATTGGCGATGCTGTTCGTTTTCTGAGAAATTTACGGGCAATTGGGCCCAATAAAACCCAAAAAATCCTGCACAAAGACGTTTTCCCTGGTTGGGTGGTTTTCGCCAAAGAGTGGAAGGGCACCCTTTTCTGGTACCTCTTAAAATTTCCCTGTCCTACAGCCCTCTTTGCTTTCTTACCACCTTTCAGTTCGCTCCCCTGTTCGAAAGAAAAAAATTTTAAAAAAAAATAACGGAAATTTTTTTACACTCTCTGAAAGACGGGAAATCACAGCTATTCTTAAAACCCCTAATTTCCAACACCAATAGGATTAAGGGAAACAGAAATTTTTTTCTATCAAAAAAAATCTGTGAAAAGCGGTCTGGGGGGAAAAAAACCGTAACACAAAATCCCTAGTATTCTTCCTTCAATTTCCCTGGGGAAAAAACAACTGCCCGTAGGGGCTAGCAACGAATGCACGATTGCGGCCAAACTGAGAAACCCCAGAGTTTAAAAAAAAGGGATTAAAAATGTATATGGATTAAAATGGTGGCCTTCGCACAACTGACGATAGGTGTAATTTACTATCAAATATGTATAATACAATATGCGTACAACTGAGCTCTTTGCGCCAAACAGATGCATGGACTTCAATAAAACTATTTAAAAGTTATAGGGATAAGTTATGCTGGTTTTTGGTAACACTGACTCGCAGTGATTGCAACAGAACTGAAAACACAGGGAAAATTTCACCTCCTATCAGAGGTCTGCTGGCCAAAAAAGTAGTAAAAAAGTGGTAAAAAACTATTATTATTTTTCAATTGAAGATCACAAAACACACTAAGCTGCAAAATATCTTCCTTTGAAATGCCTCTCCTTCTGCTGACACCCCCCCTCCCCGCAGCTGCCTCCCTCCTCCCACCCCCACCCCCCTCCCCGCAGCCCTGCGGCCTCCCCCACCAGTAGATATCCTTAAAACTTTCTCTAACTAAATAAGAAGTGAAATTCTCTAATCTAACTCTATTCTAAGCTGTAGCTAGATGGATGGTTTCTTGCATTAGAAGAGACTATCTATCAGAGCTGTTAGAACAGCTCTTGGTTTAAACGCAGAGAGACACGTCCTGCTGTGTAGTGTGATAGACAGAGTATGAGCTCAAACAGGAAATGCAGTTGCTTAGATAAAATGTGGTGACGTGATTTTTACAGTCAATGAGATCCATACACCGCAAATTGGTGACGTTGTACATCCTCCTCACCCCCCTCTATACTCGGAGCTGATTGGCTGGCCGCCACAATGACAGGAAACGCTGAAAATGGCGCGATAGTAATATATTATCTGTAAGATTGCCACCTAAACTATCGCGTCATCGGAAATTTCCGATAAGCCTAAAAACCGTGCCGATTTCAACTTTTGGTGATAATATTGCTCATTCATACTGAAAAGCACTTCAGTCATAGCCATATTTTTTGCAGTAATCTGTGGGCTTGTTTTTTGTGAGGTAGGTGGGAGGAGTTAAAGCAATTCCAACACTATTTTATTTTGTTTTCTTGGTACTGTTCACCATCTGGTTTAAATAGTACACTAAATGTATTGTATGAGTTTTGACATTTGTGGCAATGCCATATGCAGCATGTGTATTTGTTAGCACTTTTTTTAAACTACATTTATTTTCAGTCTGCAACAGCTTAATTCACTTCACAGTTTGCTAACTGTACATTTGTTCTTATGCTCTGGTCTAAATTTGAAAACCAAGTCTCCAGCAATCGCAGAGTTCCAGAAAGCTGTATGACATTTAATTTGTTTCTCCTATCCAAATCCAATCTTGCAAAGATCAAGGCACAATAGACGACATGTATGAACGGGGCTGCGCCAGATATCTGGCGTTTTTCAGCCGAGATCAGACGCAGCCCCATTCGCTACATGTTTAAAAGCCCTTGACGCCATTACCGAGCACCCGTGGCACTTTGAAGAGTAAAGCGGGTTCATAAATCAAGTGCATTCTAGCCTATTATTATGCATATGAAATTTGACATGTAAACACCAAATTTCATGCATGCCGCCCAATATGTCTTGTGATGTTTTTTAACTGTTCCCCAACTTTTTGTAGCAGAATTACTTATTTAGTGATCCAATAAATAAAATGATTGTAGTTTAAAGTCAAAGGTAACCAGATGTTCCCAGTTATGGTTATGACTTCTGGCACTCACTATGCTAGTTAAAGCCATAGCAGTGTTGGTGTCCATTCAAATTTTTAAAACCCACATTTATTGGTTGTGCAAACAGAAAAGCAATCAAGGCTTTACAGACATCTGTTCTGCTGTTAGATTTCTACATACTATGTGCTTCATACTATATTGAATAAGAGAAATACAACAGAATTTTACATATTTTTCTGACAATAAAAATCAGTTTAATTGATTTGAATGTTGTGTTTTATTGTTATTTTAAAATATGCAAATCATTTTAAGTTTTTTTCTCAAAGTCAGCTCCATATGAGCATCCACATTCCTGCCTCTCTATTCCGCTGTGGAATTTGGAGACAAACTCTACAGTATTTCTGTTATGTGTCAATCTACCCTAATATATATATATATATATTCATATAGCGTATTGCAGCTCGTGCCTGTGCGCGGCACAATACTCATGGTGTTTTAGAAGTACATGCTGGGCAGTGCATACTTCTAAAGTGCTGACAGCTGGCCCCCATTCACTTTCATTGTCCATTTAGTTCCTTGTCTTTATACTTTTTTTTAGTTCTAGAGCATCCTTTCTATGAACTAGTGCCCAGAATGGAATCACATATTCCAGATTAGGCCACACAATGCTTTGTAGACTGGTAATATTATTCCACTGTCCTGTAACAGTGATGTACAGTGGTGCTTTACAATTTGTGAACTTCTCAAAATGTTCTATACTTCTGCATTAACTTGACCTAACTCTACATTGAATTTTCTCACATGTTGTAAAAGTATATTAGAGAACCAGTTCAAATAAAAGATTCAAAAATATTAGACTTGGGGATTTATTTGTTGAGGAAAATGATCCAATATAACATATGTGTGAGTGAAAAAAGTGAGCGAACCTTTAGAAATAGTAGATAATTTGAATGTGGATTAGAATCAGGTGTTTCCAAACAATGGGATGAAGTTAGATGTGAGTTGGTGACCTATTTCCTGTAATGAACAGGGATCTAGAACAGTTTGATCTTTACAACACATGTTTCCTGAAGTATACACCCGTAGAGAAAATTGTTGGTACTCTTTACTAAAGAAAGAGACACCCACAATGGCCTCTGAAATGACATCAAACTGACGAAAGTATTAAAGAATTTAAATTGACTGAGAATTGGACATTGCTTTTGAATTGTAGTTTAAACAAAACATTTTAAAAAACAAACTAAAAAAATTGGCCTTGAACAAAATGATTATACACTTCGCTTCAACATTAGTTGTACAACCTTTTGAGGCAATCACTGCAAATAATTATTTCTCTAACACTCAATGAGACTTCTGCACCTGTCTACAAGTATTTTGGCCCACTCCTTATGAGCAAACTGCACCAGCTGTCTCAGGCGAATGTTGCTTTTTCCAGACTGCATGTTTCACCCACAGCTGTTCAATAGGATTTAGATCAGGGCTCATGGAACCCACTTCACAACAGTCCAGGGCTTTGCTCTTGGACATTCTTGGATGTTTTCACCTTTTTGTTTTGCGTGATTATCCAGCTGGAGGATCCGTTGACATGTGACTGAGATAAACTTTCTGACACTAGATTTCATTGTACCCTGCAAAGATTCAATGCACCTTGTGCAATTGCAGTTAAGCAACCCCAAAACATAGCTGAGCCTCTTCCATACTTTACAGTAGGTACAATGTTATTTTATTTGTATACTATTTTTTCATCTGTGAACATAGCGCTAATGTGACTTGCCAAAAAGCAACAGTTTTGTCTCATCTGTCTAATGGACACTTCTCTACAAGCTTTGTGGCTTGACAGTATGTATTTTGGCCAATTCCAGTCTTGCTCTTTTATGATTTGCTTTTAATAGTGGTTTCCTCCTTAGTAGTGTTGAACCATTCGGAAAATGGTTAGTTCGGCACGAACCTTACGTTTTTTCCGAACCCGGGCCGAACAGAATATTTGCCGCAAGTTCGGTAAAAAGTTCGGGTTCGGCACAGGCATTCGCCGCCTTTTTCAGCCGCTTTCTTCAGTTTTGGCGGCCAGCAAATCAGTGAAGAGCACAGAGGGGGGCGTCAAAAACAGTGAGGGTGTAGGAATCTCATTGGCTGCTAAAATCACATGACCATCTTATGTGTATGTCAATGTATTTCCTGTTAGTCGCCATTTTCAGCTTACTCTCTGTAGTGAACACACTGCTGCCTGTGTCTGCTGGTTTACCAGGAGGCAGAAACAACATTTAATAGAGATTTCACACAAGAAAAGCTGCTAGTTAGATTATTTGGGATGGGTGGGTAGGGCAACTAGCTTAGGGAATCAGACACATCACTAGTTATGAAGTTAATGAGTTTTGTATAGATATTCCATAGAAAAAATGTTGTTTATAATCCTATTTGCCCATTGCAAAGTATAGGCATTTAAGAACACTTGATTTGCTGTGAGGGTTCTTTCATATGACCCCATTTCACCAATATTGCACAGAAAAAATTCTGTTTGTAATCCTATTTGCCCATTGAAAAGTATAGGCATTTAAGACCACTTGATTTGCTGTGAGGGTTCTTTCATATGACCCCATTTCACCGATATTGCATAGAAAAAATTCTGTTTATAATCCTATTTGCCCATTGCAAAATATAGACATTTAAGAACACTGTTGATTTCCTGTCTTTGGAGTACAGTTCTTCAATAAGAGACTGTGATCAAATCTTAACCTTTTTAATATTTATATTTTTGAACATGGAGTGAACTAGAGGTGGTAAGCGAGCAAGGGGGAGGGGGGCGTAGAACGTGGAGCTAAAGGTACGAGACAAGGTGCTCCTTCCAGTGCTCCGGACAACACACAAGCGAGCACATCATCAGTCGCAGGACCATCAGGTCTCTCATCGCTTGGTCGGTTCCCTGTGCATCACGTTACTGAAGATCGGCGCCAATTCGTTCTTCAGTGGTTAACACACCCTTCATCCAGCAGCTTACCTCCTCTTCCTCTCAGTCAAGGGCACAAATGTCATTATCACCATTAGTCCAACCTGAAGGCTAAATGTCACCATATAAACAGACCGCTCTAGATAATCCATATTCCGAAGAGCTTTTTGATAACACAATGCGGTTGGGGTCAGAAGGCATTTCAAAAGATCAAGATGCCAGAGAGGATGATGTAGACTTGCAGGAAGAGGAAGTCACCTGTGATGATGATGACATTGTGGATCCTACGTGGTCTTTTCGGCAGTAGCTGGCGAGCGCATTATCAGTGGAGGAGGAGGATGATGGGGTAGTGTCAGTGCAGGTCCAGCCTCAGAAAGGGAGAGGGCGGTCGCACAAGTCTGCTGACATTAATCCACCAGCCTTGAGCAGTGGTGGCAGCGGGAATACTGCTACTAGGTTTTCACTGTCAAAAAGGTCCAAGACCTGTGAAGCCTGGGCCTTTTTCGATCAAGCCTCAGATTAGCCGACCGACGTCATATGCCGGCTTTACTTTCAATGCGTCAGTAGAGGAAAGAATCTAAAGAATTTAACCACCACCAGCATGAACAGGCACATGCATGTAAATCATGAATTGCTGTAGGAGAATCACTTGGAGAAAAAAGGCCTGGACTTCCAACCATCGTGACATCTTCTGCCTCTGCCACTTCCAAACCGAAAAGTGATCCTTTGCTGCCAATGTGCTGGAGCAGCATTGGCAACCACCATCCCCAGTCCCACTGTCAGCCGATTCCCACCACCAACAACACAGTCTACACCTTCCCCTTCCACCAGTCTGACCTGCACACCGTACATCAGCCAATCCACCAGCCAGCCTTCTGTGTATCAGGTGTAGGAGCAGAAGAAACGCTTTCACCCCAGCCATCCCAAAGCCAAAAGCCTGAATGTCAGCATTGCCAGGCTGTCGGGCTTGGAAATGTTGCCTTTCTGACTGGTGGAAACAGATGGGTTCCGCCCTGGCATGTCCCCAATATCAGATGCCGGGCAGACATTTCTTTTCCAGAAAAGCTGTCCCTGCCCTGGCCCGCCACGTTGCAGAAAAGATCTCCAGCTTATTGGCTGCATCTGTGTCCACCAAAGTCCATCTCACTGCAGACACATGGACTAGTAAGCATGGTCAAAGGCATTACATCTCACTGATTGCTCACTGCGTGAGTTGGGTGGATGACAGTACCTCTGGTGATGGGTCTCGGGCTCGGCGGGCACTCTACCACACTGCTGGAATGGAGCAGAGTCCAGATCCCCAACCTCGACGGGTGCATCACATGCCAAGAGAAGCCAGGCCATTCTGAAATTAATCTGTATTGGAAACCGTCAACACACAGGTCAAGAGCTGTGGACGGCTATGCACATTCAGACTGTTGCGTGAACCTGGCGCCAGCAATGTGGTGTGCGACAATGGGAGAAATCTCCTCGCCGCCCTTAGGATCGGTAGACTTATGCACATTCCTTGCCTGGCACATGTCCTGAACTTGGTTGTGCAGAAATTTCTCGCTCTCCGGGTCTTAACTGTCTGCTGAGGAAAGCTTGAGGTCTTAGCTCACACTTCCAGTGTTCGTACCCTGCTTCGGCATGACTGGCAGCTTTGCAGCGTCATCTTGGCCTCCCTGTAAACCGTCTCATTGTTGACGTGGCAACACGCTGGAATTCCACCCTCCACATACTCCAGCGATTGTGGCAGCAGCATAATTCCATTATGCAGTATGAAGTTTCACATGGCCCGACGAGCAGTGATGCGGACCTCGGAGTGTTGAGCCACAGAGAGTGGAGGCAGGTGAATGATTTCTGCAACATTCTTGACAGTTTTGAAGACGCAACCATAATGGTCAGTCAGGACGATAGTGTTGTCATTATGACCATTGTGGTCATATTTTTACTGGAAATAGTGTTAGACTCTCTGCGGTAGCAGGTCCTGGCAGCGATGGAGTAGGATGAGGTGGACACAGAGCCTTACTTGCCGTCGGATGAAGAAGGCTCGACTGTTTCCCAATTGTATCGGTCTTCTTTAGGCGGTGGTTCGAGGTCCAGGGCTGGTGCAGGACAGCAGTTCAGCTCACAGAGCAGAGGGCATGACACTAGCCAGGCCTCTGGTGATGGTCAGGATAAGGAAATAGGATGACAAGCCAGGCATAAGGCAGGGGCCCTGGTACGATTACCCTTTGGTGGTAAGAGGTTGGCACAGATTCCAGGAGGAGGAAAAGGAAGAAGAGGAGGAAGATCTGGTTAATGCCTCTCAACCCCAAGGATTGGGAGATCCTGGCAGTATCTCACACATTAGTGCTTGGATGCTACATTACCTGCAACATGACCTACGCATCAGGGCAATGAAAATGAACAGCGATTACTGGGTGGTCACCCTCCTTGATCCATGTTACAAATCAAAAGTGAGCACTTTCCTTCCACCCACACAAATTGACAGTAAAGTGCAGGAATGTGAGACAGTGCTCATTGAGCAACTCGAGACATCTGTTGTGTCTTCTTCACATTCTAATGTCACGATGGAACAACGTCAGCAACGTAACAGCAGTAGAATGACAAGTAGTGGCAGCAGGCAGTGTGGCAGAAACGCACTGGTTAACATTTTTAACTCACCAACGCCTGCAGGGCAGGGCAGAATTCGGACACACCGAGACCGCTTTCAGAGCATGGTCCATGATTACCTGCAGCTCAACACCCATGTTTTTGGACTTGATCTAGACCCATTCAAATTCTGGGTGTCCAAAATGGATGAATGGCCTGAGCTTGCTCGACACGCCATACAAGTTTTATCCTGCCCGGCAGCCAGCATTATCTCAGAAAGCACCTTCAGCACAGCTGGTGGGGTGATAACTGACAAACGTATCCGTCTTTCCCCTGAGAATGTGGATCATTTGACATTTATCAAAATGAATCATGCGTGGATTTCTGACAATTTTGTTGCCCCGGATGCCAAGGTTACTGACTAGTAAACTAGTCTAGTCTTCTTGACAATGTGAAATACACATTCCATCAGTCATCTATTAACATCAGTCATCAGTCAGTCTGCCGTAAATCATCTGTTAACCATTTCAGGCCCCATACAGCCAGATCAAATTGAGCCCCCACCCATTAATACTTCCTATTTTGTTAACAGATTTGTGGGCCCCTTTTTGATTATGGCCTGTGACAGGAGTACTGCCCATACTACCTTATTGGCACCCCTGCCAGAAGCAGCCACTACGAGGCACTGCATCTTGAGGTGTTCCAAAAGCCCCTTTGACACATAAGAAGACACTGGTATTGAAAATGGCACATGGTAACTGGCATGGATGCCAATAGGGCAGAACTCCTGTCAGGGGCCCTAATCAAAAAAGTGCCCAGTGATATGTTAAAAAATAACAACTAATAATGCGTGGGGACCCCATTTGATTTAGCTGCATGGGGCCCTGAAACGGAAAATAGATGACTGATGGCAGCCTTGGCTACCACTGCACCCCCTATAACTGCGGCCTTGCTAGCTGAACCTCCATGTTCCCCGTTGGGATGTTCTTGCTTCCATCACATATATCACATGTTCAAAAAGTGATAGGGGGCTCCTGCCAGTTACTATGTGCCATTTCCAATACCGTTGTCTTCTTATGTGTTAAAGGGGCCCCTGTAGCAGCTGCTAGCGCTGCACCTCCTATAGCTATGCTCATCTTTTCAGTTAGCCATAAAAAAGTGATGAGCGATTCGGCCAATAATCTGATTCGAGTCGATTCCAGATTTTGTGTAATCATATCCTGATGTTCGATCTTCGAATGTGATTAATATCCAATTCCCATTAAAGTCTATGGGAGAGGAACACCAGGTTTATTTTTACACCCAAACAAGTGAGGTGAAGCTGGAATTAACATCCACATCAGTAAACTGGATACGTGGTACATCTTAGTCAAGACAATTAGGCTACAAGAGTCAAAGAAAAAAATTAAAAGGCTAAAATAATCCATTCCGTTCTATGACTAATGCAAAGATGAGGACGGCATAGCCATAGCAGTTACAGTGGTAGCAGCTGCTACGGGGCCACTTTGACACAAAACAAGACACCGGTATTGGAAATGGCACATGATAACTGGCAGGAGACCCCTATCACTTTTTGCACCAGGGACCAACAACTTGTTGTATATGTGGTGGCAGCAAGAATATCCCATCGGGGAATGCGGAGGTTCAGCTGGCAGGGCCCTAGTTAGAATGGGTGCGGTGGGAGCCAGGGCTGCCGTCAGTTGTCTGTTAACCGTTTCATGGCAACATGCTGCTAAATCAAATGGGGCGCCCACCCATTACTACTTCCTTTTTTTAACATATCACAAGGCCCCTTTTTGATTACGGCCCCTGACAGGAAAACTGCCCTATTGGCACCCCTGACATCCATTTTAAAGTAGCCTGACCCCAAAACCAGAAAAAATGCCCTTATGGACCCTCCGAATAAAAATTCGCAATGAGAAATTGACTAATTTAAAACACGTTTTTTCAATGCTGCTGCTGCTGCTACTACAGCTCCTTGCCATTCTACTGCTGGCACGTTGCTGACGTTGTTCCACCATGACATTAGAACATGAAGAAGACGCAACACAAGTATCCAGTTTGACCAACGAGGCCTGTCTCAAATTCCTGCATTCTACTGTCAAAAGAAGTGAGTTGAAGGAAATTGCAGACTTTTGATTTTGAACGTGGATCAAGGAGCATGGACACCCAGTAAACACTGTTCATTTTGATGGCCTTGAAACGTAGTAAATAAGCTATATTTCAATAAAACTTTTACTATTGGTTTCTTTTACAGCGACATGACCCCAAAAGCCGCACAGATGCTTTTATGGACCCTCAGAATAGAAAGTGCCGGAAAAAAGAAGTATTTGAACCACTATTTTAGTGAACTGGACATTGACTATCCCTGTCCTTTACCGCAGCCTGACCCCAAAAGCCGCACAGATGCCCTTATGGACCCTCAGAATAAAAATTTTCAATAAGAGGGCGTGGCCTAGCTGGGAATGTGAGTGGAAGTCCCTAGTGAGAGCTCCAGAGCTTGACCTCCAGAAAAACGGCCCAACTAAACCCAAGAAGACCGCCGACCTTCTCCTGACCCCTCTCCCCGGCACCTGCTGAAGAAGGGGATCATCTTGACACCCGCCGGGCGCTGCTACGTGCCTCAGACCCGCGGCTCATCGGTGTGTGGAACGTCTCCTGCAGGGGCTGCAGCACAGCAGAGGCCGCGGATCGCAGCTGAGGCGTCCCGGTCAAGTGACGACATCTGCAGCAGCAGCCCCGGAACCCGGGAGGCCGGGTGAAGAGAACAGCGGATCACTGCTCACAGTGCTCCGTGCAGGTACGGGCGCGCGGCGCCATTTTATATAGTCCCCAGCCTAAACAGTGGCCTGCCTGACAATAGGGGGGAAAACCCTTAGAGATTCTGCTCCACATACCCCGGACGCTTAAACACCCTGCAGAAATAACGATTGAGGCTAGCCACCTCATATCACTAAGAGACACAGCTGCACATTGCCTCCATCTTAGAATCAGCAGCTTCCGGCGCCATTTTGTGTGCCCCCCGCAGCTCCTGGCCACGTGTGACACTGTCCCTACCTGAATACCTAAGGAAGGTTCCGGGTGGCCCCCTGCCATTTCTTGTATCTCCCTGGCCACAGAGAAAAACCCTCACTCCCTGGCTGGGCGTACTCCAGGGAGAGATACAGGACATTTCAATTACTGCTCTCCCAGGACCCTACACATATACATACCCTTACAGGACTGCCTATTCCTACATGGGACTGCTGACCTAAATTGTAGCGATCTCTGCTTGCCACATCACACTCTACCTGGAAAGCCTTCTTCTCCCAGTGGCTGATTAGAAAGGAGGGAGGAAAGGGGAAATTAATTAATCTAGAGAAGAGGAACGGGACGGAAAAAATAAATAAATAAATAAATAAATAAATAAATTTAAAAAATAAATAAAAATAATAAATAAAAAATAAACAAAAACAAAAAAAAAGAAAAGAGAGACAGCCTTTGTTCTTACCTACGCAACAGTTGGCTACCACGGTATACTGGTTCCCATTATCTATCCCTCTACAGTCTTGGGGATCTCGCCGTCTCAGTGGTCCTCCATCTACACTAACCTTTGTCGTTATGGGGGGCACATCTAAGAAAAACCAAAGCAACAAACCGTCTAGGCTTCCGGAATATTTCTCCTCGTCACAAGCCAAACGGGAACTCAGATTTCCTCCTCCTTCCTCCCCTACTCCGTCCTCTAGAGCGGATTCTGTGGACCTTGAACACCAAAGCCTACCAGATTCTCAACCTCTTACTGTAGCCTCTCTCCAACATCTGTTCTCCTCCTTCAGGTCCTCACTTCAGTCCGATATTAAGCAGATGATGGACGATTTAAGACAAGACTTCCACTCTCTGGCCTCCCGTACAGATCATATAGAGCACAAGATGGCTGAGTTTGCCAAATCACATAACAGTCTGATAGATGCCAACAACAACATAGAGGAGGAAGTGCAACGCCTAGCATCCAAAGTTCTTGACCTGGAGGACAGGTCGAGGCGTAATAATGTGAGAATCAGAGGAATCCCTGAAAGCGTCACCCCAGATCAACTTAATCCCTTTCTCACCGACATGATGGCCTCTGTCCTGCCAAATGCTTCCACGCTTGACCTCACTATAGTCAGAATTAATAGACTTCCAAAACCCAAGAATCTTCCCCCACAAGTGCCCAGAGACACCATCGCCAGGATTCACTTTTACAACACGAAGGAGGAGTTCCTTCGAGCCTTACGTAAGAAGGACTTGCTGCCGGACCGCTTCCAGGCTCTCTCTATCTTCCCAGACCTATCCGCCGCAACAATGCTTAAACGTCGAGAATTTCAAGCCTATACTAGAATCCTCCGTGAGAAAGAAATCCAGTACCGTTGGGGTTTCCCAGTTAAGCTAATTATAACAAGAGATGGCTCGCAGTTCATCTGCAACTCTCCAAATGAGGCATGCCTAGCTCTCCGGAGCTGGAATTTACTCTCCCCATCAGATGTTAGCCCGGTCAGGAAGAAACAACTCAGACCAGAACTGATCACCCCCCTGTGGTCGGACAGGTTGACACGCGCAAAGTCCAGGTCTAGACCCCTGGAGTGAATATGTTCTTATGGCCTATGCCCTGCTGGAGTGGCTTCTCTGGCCCTCTCTGGAGTCACCTTACTCCAATATCATCTATTGTGGTCTTCCTTCCTTTAGGTAGTAGGCAATGACTTGCCCCACACTAGATTCCCGAATTGTGGAATCCCTTCTTCTCAGTTCTAATTTTGTTATGCTGTTGATTGTGTCTGTTGATTTACCTAGTTATGGATCAACTTGTACTTGCTAAATTGCCACTAACGAGCTTTTATTTACAGGTATGAGAATGGACGGTTCATAATTCTATGTTGTACCCTAAACGCCGTTCCCTTTACGCTAGTGGGCATTTACACGCCAAATCAGCATCAAATTTCCTTCCTTAAGAAAGTATTTGCTAAAATTAGAAAAGAAGCCAGAGGTAACTTAATAATCTGCGGGGACTTTAACTCAGTGATAGATAGGACTGCTGATAGATCTGATAACTGTTCTAAATCTTCCCCAGAGTTGAACAACTTGATCATGGAAGAGAATCTGCATGATCCCTGGAGATATGCCCATCCCTCTGAGAAGGATTTTACCTTCTATTCTGCAGCGAGAGATTCGCATTCCAGAATAGATTTCTTTTTGGTAAATAGAGCAGCGTTACTGTCAGTATCTAGTTCAGAGATAGGGTTCAGGACTTGGTCGGACCACGCTCCCATTTTTCTAACTTTAAACACAGGCCATTCCCCTCCCTTTCACTCCCCTTGGCGACTGAATAATTTCTTACTTAAATCCAAAAAAATCACCGAGGAGGTCACGAAAGCCCTTACAGACTACTTTGAATTAAATGCCCCCACAGCTCCCTCTGAAGAAACGTTGTGGTGTGCACACAAGGCATACCTTAGAGGAATCTGTATGAAATTAGCAGCAAGGGAGAGGCGTAATAGAGAATCACTTCTCCATAACACCTTAGATGAAATCAAACAACTAGAAGCACAATTTAAAACAACGTCCTCAAAGCCCCTCAAGGATAAACTGAAGACGCTTAAAGCCAAACTTTCGGCCTTACAATTGCAGCAGTATGACTTCCATTTGAACAAGCTTCGTTGGAATTTTTACCTCCAGGGTGATAGACCTAGCAAAATCCTGGCGCGGAGGGTTAAAACAATACATGCAAAATCACGAATCCCTTATATAACTTCCTCTTCCTCCGGCCGACTCCTAGACCCACAACGAATCTCTAATGCTTTTGCGGAATACTACAGTTCTTTATACAATCTGCAATCGGATCCAAATACCCCCCCGGTCTCAAGTGCGGCCATAGATAAATTTCTTAATGAGGTTGCTCTCCCGTCTTTAACACAAGACCAATTACAGATATTAAACAAGCCTATCACACTCCAGGAAGTACAACAGACTATTTCCCAATTAAAATGTAATAAATCCCCAGGTCCAGACGGCTTCACTAACGAGTACTATAAATTACTTTCTCATATCCTTTCCCTCCATCTATCCCGACTGTTTAATGTAATAGCTACTGAAGGAGTCCCTCCGGCAGAAATGTTATGTGCCCACATCTCGACTATTCATAAAATCAGTAAACCAGAGGACTTGGTCACAAATTATAGGCCCATCTCACTCTTAAACTCTGACATTAAAATATATTCTAAAATCCTGGCCAACAGGCTTAATGCATTTCTTCCCTATCTAATTAACGAAGACCAAGTAGGGTTTGTTAAAGGTAGGCAAACAAGGGACGGCATAAGAAGGGTTCTAAATGTTATGCAGGTCGCTCGTTCACAGAAAATTCCTTTCTCTCTCTTCTCCTTAGATGGAGAAAAAGCCTTCGATAGAATAAACTGGAGTTAAATGAAGTGTGTCTTGCAGAAATTTGGATTTCAGGGCATGATATTATCGGCCATTACTTCTCTATATACATCTCCTTCTGCCAGGGTTTTCGCCTCGGGGTTTCTCTCTGATAGATTTGACATATCGAATGGCACAAGACAAGGTTGCCCTTTATCTCCCTTGATTTACGACCTATGTGCGGAGCCTCTGGCAGAACATATCAGGAAATCAACAGATATTGTGGGTGTGACGATCCACGGACAGGTGCACAAAGTAAACCTGTACGCGGATGACATACTAGTTATAATGCAGAACCCAGAAACCTCTGTGCCAGCACTGCTCACCTTGCTAGATCGGTATGCCCAACTTTCTTATTACAAACTAAACATTTCCAAGTCCATATTTCTTCCACTTAACTGTCCTCCCTCCTTGAAACAGCGATTGTCCCAGCTAGAATTTATCTGGGCCTCCTCACACATTTCCTACCTGGGGGTTAAAATCTTCCCGAATATAGAAACGACAATTGAGGAAAATTTAGCGGGTCTCAATAAAATTTTCTCGGATGAAATTGCCAGACTCAACAAATTCCAATTATCGTGGTTAGCTCGCATTAACATTACCAAAATGTTATTGCTACCCAAATTTCTATACATGTCCAGATCACTGCCGTTCCTGTTTCCCAAGGAACTTCTGACCAAATTACAGAATCAACTCTTCCATTTTATTTGGAATATGAAGAAACCTAGGGTTCATAGACAAACCTATTTAGAAGGAAACT
>JAODAL010035719.1:0-42610 GCA_025379985.1 Phyllomedusa bahiana
TCGGGGGTTTGGGGTGAGGCAATGACAAAATACAAAAGTGACCAAAACAACAGCCAAAAAGGATGAAACTGAGAAATGGTCTGAGGTCACTGCCTGCAGTACCACTCCTTTATAGGGGTTGTCTTGCTAATTGCCTATCATTTCTACCTGTTGTCTGTTCAATTTGCACAACAGCAGGATAAATTGATTCACAATCAGAGTTGATTCCTAACTGGACATATTGATTTCACATAAGTGTGATTGACTTGGAGTTACATTGTGTTGTTTAAGTGTTCCCTTTATTTTTTTGAGCAGTGTATATGAAATTGTACTGTGGGCTTAGGATTTGCATAAATTGACAAAGTGGTCATCAGGTCTAAGATCGTGATGTTATTTTCTATATACTACCAGCACTTTGACTCTATTCATTTCACTATTCCCTCACTAGTCTGCAGATTACTATATGCTTGTGCTGTATTTCTCTTTATGTCATGACTCTGCTTCATCACATGTAGATTTAATGTATAATATAATAGAGATTGTCTATCCACCCACAGTGTCCTTGTACTGTACTTCACTGTAATAAAAGCATTACGTTTTTGTTCAGCATGTTTGATTGTAGCATTCTATATCTGATACAGAGAAAAATAACATCAGGTTATGTTTATTGATTTGGAATTTATATGTAGATCCAGAGTTTTCTTTTTATTTGCTAACAATTTAGCAAAACAATCTCAGGAAAATGTGTCAATGTAACACCCTGGATCATGGTCACATCTGAACTTCAATAAACTGCAGTTAGCGCATTTTATGTTCTCTCTTCTACATGCAGCACACAAAAGGGTAAGGGTAGCTTTATTATGTGAGCTACAATGGATACAGTTTTCACAAATATGGAGAATACTTTAAACCAATCTTAGTTTTTGTATTTCATTTTCTTTCTTTTACAAACAACAAAAAATTGCAATGGGCGGCTTCATTATATAAGCTACAATATACCCAATTTATAAAAATATGGAAACATACTTTAAAACCATCTCAGTTTTCATGTTTCGGTTGCTTTTTTCTACACACAGTATACAAATGGGTAAGGGCAGCTGTATTATGTAAGCTACAATCGATCTAATTTGCAAAAATATGTAACAATATTTTAGACAATCTACAAAAAACATGGTAACATACTTTTAAACAATCTCAGCTTTCACATTCCATTTGCATTCTTCTACATACAACATGCAGATCAGTGTGAGTAGCTTTTTTGAATAAGCTGTAGTGGATACAATTTATACAAGATAAATTGGAAGCAGCACTTTGAAACCAATCTTGGAGTTTTCATTATTGTCTCATTTGCTCTTTACTCTAAGCTATATATATATAAAACACAAATGAGTAACTGTAGTTTCATTATGTGAGCTACAATGGATGCAATTTACAAAAATATGTAAAAATATTTTAAAACAATCTTAGTTTTTGCATTTCATTTAGTTTCTTCCACATACAACATAAAAATGGATATAAAAAGTTTCATTATGTAAGCTGTAATGGATACAATTTACAAAAATATTACAACATATTTTAAAACAATCTCTATTTTTGCAACCAGACACATTAAATGATTTTTTTTTTTAAAAACAACTCGGGCAATTTCTTAAGATATTTGCAGTGTATTATGTAATCAAGCTGTGATATAAAAAGTAATTTATGAATGCAGGAACTGATGGGTAGCGAATGATCATATTTCATGAAACCTATGGTAGCAGCGGTGGAGATGGATGCGTATTTCCCCGAAATTTCGGTGCTGTTCCCTTCACGACCGATATGTTATCAGGAATAATTACTTGTTTAGCAAGTATTATCTTACAGAGGGTAACGAATATGTCACGTTAAAAATCAGCTGATTTCCAGGCTGCACAGAGCCTGCGGGTGCTGTAGAATGGTTGTGCTATGATTAAATAAGCAGAGGGAGATTGGTTTGGTCTTACATTACAATGATTGTGTTTTAGTATGACACGCGTTGATATACGGCCGCCGGCTCTTAGAAAACGCTTCACTACTATAAAGTCCGTGGGCAATGTAGAAGAGGGAGAAATACTGACATAAACGAACTGATGGTGAGGATTGTTTAGCCTGATATAGTCATGGCAAGAGACAGGCTGGGATATATAACAAGCTGGAGGGGGCTTCGGTGATGTATAGACGGACTTGGTAGTGGTCCGCTGGTCCACCGCCAGGCGATGTTAGCTAATAGCCACGCGCAGGGAAACGGAATAGTCTAAGGTAGCACCCACGGGTTTTCACCAGTGCCCGCCGCCAAAAGCGGGATGGACTTTGCTGCGGATTGAGGGACTACCAGTCGTCACCCCCTGTACGTGTGCCTTGCCTGCGGCGGCTGACGAGGCAGTGCTGCGAGGTTAACATAATAAGTATTCCCAGAATCGTCAGCGGTGGGCAAAGGCTGTATGGTCAGGGAAGGCGGCAATGGTCGTGGTCGTGGACAGGCGATTAAGGTCTAGGGCAGAGCGGCAGAGGTTCGGAGTCGTGAAAATAGACGGTTGCAGAGGGTCTGGTAGGCCACGGCTAGGAAATAGACTATCAGGAAAAACTCCACTTTCACAAAGGCACGGAGTGCAACAAAGTTACCTGAGGGGACCAGTGAGTGGGACCAAAATCTTAAATAGAGACAGCGCCCAGGGCAATTAGCCAATTACCGGCGCACTGTGGTTCCCTTTAAATCTACATGAACAGGGTAGCGAATTGCGCTGCGCGCTATGGGGGGCGCGCATGGGCGCATTCCGGAAGCAGGGGACGGGACCGAACGGGAGCTGCGGCAGGTGAGAAGACGGACGGAGCAGCACGGGCGCACGTGGGACCCCGCGGCGGCACCAGTCCCACGGCCGAGGGGTGACCTTGCGCCGGGGGACACGGGTGCGACCGCGGTCCGTGGACGGACGCGGCGCAACCCGCTTACAGTACCCCCCCCTTAGACCCCCCCCTTTTTAGGTATGAGAAGACATGAGTGAGACGAAGGCTTACGATTCAGGATGTTGCATTCTGGTCCCAGGACCATCTCCTCGGGGCCGTAAAGCCCTCACAATCTACGAGGAAAGAAGTGATTCCCTTCTGACCGTCTTCATCTCCAAGATGTCCTTTTACCTCAAAGATGTCGGCGGACCCTTGGCTACTCGGGGGGGGGCGTGGAATAGAGAGTTACATTCCTCGATGAGAGAATGGTTCAGTACCAGCGGCTTAAGGTGGGAGACATGGAATGCTCATTTTGGTTCCGGAAGAGATGGAGGCAGTGGTGAGCTTGTACGTCACCGGATTAAACTGTACCGAAGAACCTTTTGAAGGGTCCGAGGAAGCGGAGGGCCCCAATTTGAGACTAGGAACCTTCAGGCGCACGTACCTCGAGGGAGAGCCAAAACTTTGTCCCATGGGAGGAATGTTGGCGGAGGGTCTTGTCTCTCTTATCAGCCTGAGTCTTACATTACCGCGGACAGAGGCCCGAAGTAGGGTAAAGTCGCGTACTCCTGACCAGATGTCATTGATATCCCGACTTGGTCGTTGACAGCGGGCACATCCGATATTCAGTGGTGGCGGTAGGGGGAAGGGGGGGGTGCGGATGGCGGCCATAGACTACAAGAATGGAGAGCGCCGGTGCCTCCGTGTCGCGATGGTTGTATGAGAATTCGGCCAAGGTAGAGCAGCTCAGCCCAGTTGTCCTGAACGTCCATGGATACAATGTGACGTAGGTTTTCCCCCTAGAATATGGTTAACCGATCCACTGCCCATTGGGATTGAGGGTTATATGCTAACGAAAAGCACAAGCTTGACTTGCAGACGGGAGCATAGTGCACGCCAATAATCGGGAAACAAACTTGGGACACCGCGGTCGGAGGATAATGTGTGAAGGGTTTAACCCATGTAGTCGGAAAAAATGTCGGAAGAAATCTTATTGGTAATTGTGGAGGCGACGGCAGGCTAGGGAGAGGTACGAAGTGGGACAATCTTCGAGAACCGGTCAGTAACCACACCAGATGGACCGAATTCCCAGAGGAGG
Source organism: Phyllomedusa bahiana (assembly GCA_025379985.1). Taxonomy (NCBI): domain Eukaryota; kingdom Metazoa; phylum Chordata; class Amphibia; order Anura; family Hylidae; genus Phyllomedusa; species Phyllomedusa bahiana. Next base: position 4,040 of record JAODAL010035719.1, read on the forward strand.
CCGGAAGAATCAGTGATATGAAATCCATGGGCTATGTGCGTCCAGGGGATTGAGGCACGGGCAGAGGATGCAGGAGACCTGGCAGGCCTGTGGCGTGGGACCTTGTCCGAGCACATGTTGATACTGGCATGAGCGTGAAGTCCTTGACATCCTGTGCAGGGTCGGCCACCAGTAGTCTCGTGAGATCAAAGCGTAGGACTTCCGTAAGCTCCGGAAATGAGACCAACCCAAAGAGAGAGCTATGGCCACAAATTCAAACACCATTGATTCACATCAAGAGTGGGGGACGACTACGAAGGTGGATCTTGCCCAGTAGGGACGTTCTGGAGATCTGCGGGAGCCATGTGAACCAGGACCGATTTCAGGCGAGAAAATGATAGAAAATGGTTGTGACTATAGGGGTTCGTTCACCGGCCACGTCCGAGGCAACGGGAAGAGTGGGTCAGCCGTTGACGTTTTTTTCAGAGCAGGGTCGGAAAATGTGAGTGCGTAGAGTCGAAAGGAGTGCTGAGAAAAGAAAGAGACCCATCGGGCCTTGGACGATGGGATTCAAGGCGCTGGGCTGTCTGAAGATACAAATAAAATTCTTCTTATGGTCGTTAATATGTCGATAGGATGGCGAGCCCCCTCACAGCTGATGTCGCCACTACTCCAGGGCTAAACTTGATGGGCCAAGAGTTCCCGGTCCCCAATGGCAATAGTTCCGCTCCGCGGGCAGAAAAGGTCTTAGAGAAGAACCCTAATAGTTTGATGAAATCTTGCCCTTGGGTCACGTATGTTCTGTGTTGTGGAAGCACGGCCATCTTGCTCCCCACAGAAGAAAGAATCCCACCTCCAAGGAAAAACGGCTATATCGGAATCAGGCCGGGCGCTCCAAAATCATGGTGCAGTGAGAGAAGGCAGTTTCAAGACACACAACACAAAACGCCATCTCTGCCTCTAGGAGACCAGCATCTCGGGTTCGCGTTCTTCCAGTGAGAGGGCCACTGATAGGAGCCACAAAGTGGAGAAGTGTGGAATAAATATGGCGGTAATAATGCGAGAAAGCCCAGGAAGCGCTGGGATGGACCGAAAGACGACAGGACGAGGCCCATTGCAGTACCGCAGAGAGTTTTAGCTGGGGCCATCTTCAGGCCTTGGCTGAGTACGACTATACCCCGGAGGAAGGGTAGGGCTTTTGAGGATTGATGGAAGAACATTTCCCACTGTTTGGCGTTAATTTTTTGATGACTAAGATGGAGTCGTGCGCAGACGTCGAAGGAACCTGGCGCACTTGGGTTCTCGGTGCGATGAAGATCGGGGGAGAAAATCTAGGATGTCATACCAAAGTACAACTACAATCACACAGGTGTACAGGAGATCCCGGAAGACTTTGTTAACAAATTCTTGAAACCCTGCATGGAGCGTTGCCCAAGAGCACCACTAGGGCAAGTATGAGAGTTATTCTATAGATTATTGGTTGTCTGACTAGTGCATGCATGTTTGGTGAGGATAGATAGCACGTTGCGTTCCAAGGTAAATGTGATTTCAACTCTAAACTCCAGGATATATGTCTGTTATTTGTTGAGGTTGATATTTGTTTGATGGGCTATATTTTCTTGCTAAGCAGTTCCATATTATCGTGAGATATATATATTCGTAGGTACACCTTGAGGCAGGTCGGAAAAGTATCTGAGATGCAGCGGGAGAGGGTAGCGGTTTTTTTCCCGGTGATGTTATTGAGTCCCTGGTTGTATATTAACGGGTCGGAGGGAAACCATCCTTCTTCTGTACGAAGAAAAACCCGCTCCGGCTGGGGAGGAGGACTTAGGAGAAACCCTGTCTGCAAGTTATCCTGAATGTAGGCCGGACATGGCCTGAGTCTCGGTACGTGATAGCGGGTGACAACTTTACCCGGGAGTGACTGGTTCTTGGAAGAAGGTTCAAATGGGGCTGTCGTTAGGCCGAAATGTGGAGGGCGGCAGCGTATCGGCCTCCTTCTCGGAGAATACGTAACGCACATAGTCTGCTTAGTACTCCTATGGCCGTCGGTTAGACCTGGCAGAGCTCGGCAAGCAAAGGTCTGGTGCGGAGAGAGTGGTAGGCACCGGGGCGTGGTACTCCAAGCCAGAGGTTTCTGCATTAGCATGGTCCCCAACCGAACGGTACCTCACCTGTCTTCCAATCCAGGCGTAGGGGCGTGACGTTGCAGCAGGGAGCCCGCAAAGAGGTTCGCCGTGGAAGGCTCGGGACAGGACGGTGAGAACATGATACTTCTGACTTATGTAGAGGCGCCCCAACAGAGGAGAGTCGACTGGTCGCCAAGGTATATAAAGATACGTGGATGGTAGGCGGAGGATGCATCTCCCCACCTATCCGAGGAAATCAGCAAAGGTTTTTCCAGGACGACCTGTACAGGCGCGACGGTTACCGGAGAAGTGACCAGGGGAGCATATGGATAAAGTTGCCTGGCAGACCCGGAGTCCAGGTAAGGGACAGAACTACGGAACGTAATGGGAAACAGCGTTCAGGTACCACTTTACCTCTCACTGGCATCATCAAACGTGGAGCGGAAGAAACTGCACCTTGAGCCGCCTCTCCCACGGCACACTGTAAGAAGTAAGGGGGCAATTTCTAAGCCGTAACGGCTGAGGATATTGAAGCAGCCTCTCCGTTTCTATGGCGATAAGTCCATGTCCTGCCGTTCACAGTGTACCTCACCGAGTTATCGATAGAGAGTGCAGAGGAGAAGGGATGTTAGATTCGGTTCAGGCAGTGGGACGGGAGGTCTACTTGTGATGCCAAAGCGTACTTGTTTCACCCTGCGGACAGGACCCTTTTTGAAGGGTGGTGCAAGGGGGCGGCATAGTTCCACGCGAGCTCCGATGACCAGGATACGGAATATTGAAATCCGCATAGTCACCTCACATGTAGAGTACTCGCCCTGACGAAGGCCCGAAAGCAGACGGAGGAAGAAGGAAGAAAGAATCGCAGCAGAGGAAGCACGCGCCGGCTCTCAAAAGAGAAGTGACTAGGAGATTCCCGAGCAGAGAGAAGAATCTAGTAAGCAGGCACCAGAAGTTAATCAAGGTCGTTCTCTGTCCCTAAGGGGGGGTTGCCCAAGCAGGGATTAACGGAAAGTACGGCTCAACCACGAAAGGGCCTACTGTTAGGACCTCTCAGAGGGATATGATTGGTCCGATACAGGCCACACAGCTCCAGCAGGTGCATAGAGCACTGCGTAATGGAAAACCCCGGCCAGAGCTTGGGATTCCCGCAAAGCTGGAGGGTAGAGGGAGCCGGAGCTTGGTCAAACGGTGGCCAAAGGAACATGCAGATGTAGATGGAGCCCCCTGACTGTGTAGGCTAGGACGGCGGCTGCCGGGGATTGCTAGGAGCTGAAGGAATATGGCAGAGAGGCTGGGGGCCCGGCCCCAAAATGCTGCTCCTTGTTGTGCGATTTGTTGCGGGGGAGGGGCATCAACCCCGTCGTAATATCCGTGATGCAGTGCAGAGGCAACCTTGGCGGGATCCATGGATGGATCTTACTGTAAACGGACTTTGGTAGTGGATCCAGATGGACCCCACCGCAGCGAAGATAGCTAAGCCAACTGACAGGGAATACGGAATCTAAGTAGCCCCCAGTTTTTCACCAGAGACCGCCGCAAGAGGGATGGACTTGTGACGGATGAGGCTTACAGGTCGTCCCCCTCTGACGTGACTTGCATGCGCTGGCGGCAAGCCGAGGTGCAGCGAGGTACAAAATTGTATTCCACCAGAATTCGTAGCGGCTGGGCAGGCAAGTATGTGTATCAGGGCAGCGGCAATGGTTCGTGGTCGTGCGACAGGAGATAAGGTCCGGGCAAGGCGGCAGAGGTTCGGAGTCAGGAGAGATGACGTAGCAAGGTCTGGTACACGGCAAGGCAAATATAGAATATCAGGAACGCTTTCACAAAGGCTACGGGGCTACAAAGATACAGCGGCGGAAAGTGACGTGGGGACCAATAAATTAAAATAGAGAACAGCGCCCGGCAATTAGCCAATTTACACGGCGCAACTGTCCCTTAAAATCTACATGAACGAGCGCGCTGCCGCAGCGGCTTGGGGGCGCGCATGCGACATTCCGGGCCAGCAGGGGACGCGGCTTTTTTTTCCGAACGGGAGAGCGGGTAAGGTGAGGAGACGGGGGACGGATGCAGCCCGGGTCGGCAGTGGGAAACCGCGACGGCACCCCGTCCCTGCGGGGACTGCCGCGGGGGACACGGGTGCGACCCGCGGGTCGTGTACCACTGACGCGTCACCCCCCCCCCCACCCCCCCCCCCCCCCCCCCCCCCCCCCCCCCCCCCCCCCCCCCCCCCCCCCCCCCCCCCCCCGCGCAACCCGTACACGGTGGCATCATCAGTGACAGAGTGTGGAGGTGGACGGCTATTCGGCTAGCCACATAGCAGCATGCGTTCAGACAGTGGCACAATGATATTATGGAGGTGCCATAAAACAGGAAGTAGGCCACAGAGTGGCAACAAATGAAAGAGTGTGTAGGTTACGGCAGCAGCCCACAGCAGCAGCTATGAGGGCAGACAGTGGCACAATGACATTCTGGAGGTGTGCAAAAAAAGGAGTAGGACCACAGAGTGGTCACAATGACAAGTTTGTAGTTATCGCAGCAGCTCACAGCAGCAGCATGAGGTCAGACAGTGGCAATTGACAGAGTGTGTAATGGTCACGGCATCAGCCACAGCAGCAGCAGAGGTTAGCATGTGGCACAATGACACAGTCGTTGTAGGTACACGGCAAGCAAGCCACAGCAGCAGCCTGAGAGTACTGACTAGTTGGGCACAAGATGTTTTGGAAGGTGGACCAAAAGCTCAGGAGTAGGCGTCAGAGTGGCACATATTGACAAGAGTGTGTAAGGTTACTGGCACAAGCCACAGCAGCGCATGTGGTCAGGACTAGTGGCACAATGATAGTTCTGAGAAGGTGGCAAAACAACAGAGTAGGCGCACAGAAGAGTGGCCAATGACAAGAGTGTGTAGGTTTACTGGCAGCAGCCACAGCAGCAGTCATGAGGTCAGACAGTGGCACATTGACATTATGGAGGTGGCAAAAATAAAGGAGGTAGGCACACAGAGTGGCACCCAATGACACAGTTTGTAGGTCCCACAGGCAGCACGCCCATCAGCTAGCAGCATGAGGTCAGACAGTGGCACAATGACAGTAGTGTGTAGGTCATCATGGCATCAGCCACAGCAGCAGCATTGAGGTTAGTCAGTTGGCACATGACACAGTGTGTAGGTTCACGGCAGCAAGCCAAGCAGCCACGCATGAGGTCAGACCAGTGGACACCATGGAACACAGTGTGTAGGTCTCTAGGCAGCAGCCACATCAGCAGCATCGAGGTACAGAAGTGGCACAATGACAGTGTGTAGTAAGGTCACCGGAATAAGCTACAGCAGCAGCATGAGGTCAAGACAGTGTTTTACAACGACTAGTGTGTAGGGTCCAGGCAGGAAGCCACAAGCAGCGAAGACATAGGCGAGTAAGATACTGCGAGTACAAGGCAAATGTATGACACCAGTGTGTAGTTACGGCAGCAGCCACAGCAGCAGCATGAGGTCAAGACAGTGGCACAATGACATTCTGAGGTGGTCCAAAAACAGGAGTAGGCCAGAGAGTTGCTCAATGACATAGTTTGTAGGTCTGGCAGCAAGCCAACAGCAGCAGCATGAGGTAGGACAGTGGATACAATGTACCAGGATGTGTCGTAGGTGCACTGGCATAGTGCCACGAAGACAAGGAGAAACATGAGGTGCAGACAAGTGGCACTCACTCATTGACATTCTGGAGAGGATAGTGAGGCAATAAGACTGGAGGGTAGGCCACAGAGTGAGGACGCAATGACACAGTGTGCGGATGAGTCACAGGCAGGAGCAGCCTATACAGCAGCAAGCCTGTAAAGGGGGCAAGACAGTGAAAACAATCGACAGGTGTGCTAGGCTCAACAAAGCATCAGACCAGCAAGAGCAAAGTGCATAGGAGGTAGACAGTGGCACAATGGACTGTGTGTAGGTAAGGCAGCAGCCACGCAGTTAGCATGAGGTCAGACAGTGGCACAATGACATTCTGGAGGTGGTAAAAAAAGGTGTAGGCCACAGAGTGGGACAATGGACACAAGTTGTAAGTAGGTCACGGCAGCAGGCCATCAGCGCAGCAGCATGAGGTCAGACAGTGGCACAATGACATTTGGAGGTGGCAAAAACAGGAGTAGGCCCCAGAATGGGACAATGACTCAGTGTCGGGAGGTCACGGCAGCAGCACAGCCAGCAGATTCGAGGTAAGACACAGTGGCAACCAATGACCATTCTGGGAGGTGGCAAAAACAGGAGTAGCCTAAAGGTGGGAAAATGACATCAGTGTGGAGGCCACGCGGCAGTAGCACAACGCCCTAAAGCAGCAGGAGGTCAGACAGTAGGCACAAGATTTGTGTCTAGGTGGATGGACAAACAGGAGTAGGCCACACGAGTGGGCCAATGACACATGTGTGGAGGTCACGGCTGAAGTCACAGCTGAAGCATGAAGGTCAGACAGTGGCACAATGTATACATTTTGTGATTAATTTTGGTAGTCGCAAAAAGAAGATTTATAATGTTTGATGTAAGAGGCCTAACCTTGAGGATTGGGATACTTATTTATTATGGCTTCTACATAGTTTTGTGTAGTCTCGGCAAGCAGCCTCTATCAGCAGCATGGGAGGTCAGACAGTGGACACAATGACAGAGTGTGTAGGTCTCGGCTATCAGCCCACAGCAGCAAGCATTGAGGTCAGGACAGTGGCACAAATTGACCAGTGTGTAGGTAACGGCAGCAGCACTCCGCAGCAGCATGAGGGTCAGACAGGTGGCACCAAATGACAGATGTGTGTAGGTCACGGCATCAGCACGCAGCAGCAGCATGAGGTCAGACAGTGGCAACACATGGACACAGTGTGTAGGTCACAGAGCATCCACAGCAGCAGACATGATGTCAGACAGTGGCACAAATGGGACACTAGTGTGTAGGTCACAGCAGCAGCAATCAGCAGGCAGCATGAGGTCAGCACAGTGGCAATTGCTACATCTGGAGTGGCAAAAACAGGAGTAGGACAACAGAGTGGGACACTGAAAAACGTCTGACTGTGGAGAAGGTCACGGCATCAGCACACAGCTGCAGCATGAGGTCAGACAGTGGCACCAATGAAATTCTAGGAAAGGTGGCAAAAAACAAGGAATAGCCACAGAGTGGCACAAATGACACAGGTCCTAGGTCACGGCAGCAGCCACAGCAGCAGCATGAGGTCAGAAATGTGGCACATTCATCATTCTGGAGGTGGCAAAAACTGGAGCAGGACCACAGAGAGGCACGATGACAGATGAGTGGAGATGATCGGCAGCAGGAGCAACAGTCTTGAGGGTCACGAGAGTGGCACAATGCACCAGTGTGGAGGTCACAGGCAGCAGCCACAGCAGCAGAATGAGGTCTGCAGTGGCACAATGACCAGGGATGTGGAGAGTGATGGTGGCATTACCAGTCCCTCGGTAAAGATGCGTCGGTGGCGAGGAGAAGCTGCAGCGGATTTGTGGCATTCAGGCAGGTGGCTGGCATCAGAATAGTGCTTAGGCAGGTAGTTTGAAATCCAGACTTATTTCTCAACAGTTTGGGTGAGGCTTATGGCTGATGTAGTCTTGCGCCTAAGTGCATTGGGGTGAGGGGAAATCCCTGGGCAGATCCACGTCATTGATTCATCTTGTACAAAGGTCAGGCGTTCCACATTTCCCGTGGACAAGCGGGTTCTCCTTCGGGGTAGAACGAATGGCCCCGCCGCACTGAACACCCGCTTGATGCCACACTACTGGCCGGGCAGGACAGTTCTCACTGAAAATCTCGGCAAGTTGTGGTCACCCCACATCCAGTTTGGCTGCCTGTAGTCCAGCGGGATTTCTATCTGGGGTGGCAGAGTGCTTTCCTAGTGCCAGGCACCATCCTGTTGGTTCAGGGTCTTGCTCCAGGTCCTAGCTAATGCTTGACATGGCCAAATGAGAACCAGCCTATACTCCTCAATAAGGGAGGGGAGCTAAGGATAGACTGTCTTCAGTGACACCAGATACAGGTTGGCTGCTAGTGGAGATGGTACTGCTCCGACCCCCCCACCTTCCCCGCGGCAACCGCGGCAGTAGTACGTCGATAATGCGACTGAAGAACCAGCGTCGGGTCAGTAACTGTGTTAGTAGGAAAGGACGATGGACGCACATAGCCAGCGGACAAACTGAATACGGAGGATTTCCCCTTATAGTATATTGAGTTTGTCCTCTCCTTACAAATAAGCTGGATGATAAGGCTCCCATTTTGGAACGGTAGCAAGGGTCCAAATAGGGCTGTCGAGAGCCAAGAAGTCAATCCCTCTGACTGGATGCTTGACTATTCGGCTGTCACTAGCCAGGCAAAATCAGCATGCTGCGGGCCATTCTGACGCAAGTGACTCCGAGGGGCTCCCTGCCTCATCTCCATGTATACTGACATGGTGCTTGCAGGTCATACGCATTCGTCTTCCTCATCTCTCTTCTAACTCCTCAGCATGTACTACTGTCCTCCATATCTTGTCAAATGGGTAGAAGAATCACGGTGTCATTTCACCAAAACAATGCTTCTGTCTCAATGTACTTCCCTCCTCCTCTCCATTTCAGTTCCCCACCGGGCTCATGTGGCCAACGAGAATGGTAGTCCGCCAAGTTCCATCCCTGCCCAGACAAGATTTTTCAGCAATCTGTTCCAGGACATGAAGCAGTGGCAATGACGTATTCAGCCCGTTAGTCCTGGCGACCTGACAAATAACGTTGGCTCCTGAATGGCCTACAATCTTAACTACGGACTATGTAGTGTGATCATAAATAGATATTTTTTTTAGGTAGTTCTGGCTCTTATGTGGCTTGTCCGGATATTTTCAATTCAATAGTATACACAGTGGGAGTACTCCTGTCCGCCTGGATCATCAAAAAATTGTTAATGCCTTTCTTGTTCTACGTCGGTCCAATCATGTGCAGGCTGGAATTCCATCGGGTGGAAACATCGCATATCAGTGTGTGTTGGAGGGAGGCCTTCTGCTCGCCTGCAACCTCGTAAGGAGGGTGTTCCTGGATTTGTAGGAGTGGATTAAGTGGCATGCACAGCTTTTCCTGGCCATTTTTCAGAATTTCTGAAGATCGGATGCGCTAAGAATTCAGGAAACTCGTTTCACAACCAACCCCCCCCCCCCCCCTCCCCCCCTCCCCCGAACACGTGCGCCATGCCAGGGCGCATGGACATCCCTACTCGGTGCAGCTGCAGACACCATGACCTACTACCATTGTCCGTCACCATGGTTCCGATTTGCATTGGTGCCGGAGAAGCCACACATCGATTTCTTGCTGCTTTGAAGCGGAGTCATTTGTCCGTCCCCTGGGTTGACTTCCGTTCGCCAAGAGGCAAGCCAGGTTTAGATACTGGTGACACCGCTGTGCCCTACACATGTGGTATGATGGAGCAGTACTTTGTGGAGCTGTGATGGTGGTGGTGGTGGAGGAGGAGGAGGCAAGAATTGGCGCAGGAGCCGCAGTTGGACAACGTGGGGAGAAAAAGCGGCGCTTCTCTGTCCAAGTTGTTGGTGTGCCTGGCTGAAGCACATTCACCAGTCGGGCCCCCCAGTAAAGGCAACAATGTACTGGCCCTGAACGGTTACTAGCTCCAGACGTCCGGCTGCCCTGCCACCTTGAACAAACCGATAGAAAATTTTAAAATATAACTCAAGGGACTGTGCCCACTTTCTGTTCTACATATTTATGAAGTGCAGGTACTGCCTTCTGTGGAAAAAAATTACGGGCTTGGACTCTCCATCTCGGCTCGGCACAAGCAAGTAGTTCTCTGAATGGTGCAGAGTCCACCATTTGGAAAGGGAGGGACTGAAAGCCCCAAAACAACTTGGACAGGAGTACAGTCAGCTTCTGCCCCTTAGGATGGTTGGACGCATATGTTGTTTCATTGCAATCGCCTCGCTGAAACGACTGCTGGCGCCATGAGTAGCGAGGAGCAGGAGCATCTGGACCGGGAGATGATGTAAAAAAGAAACAGCTCCCTTCTGCAGAGGTGGTGGAGCCTTGACTGGCTTCAATGGCATGCGTGCCACTGGGCGCTGCTGCTGCTACTTTTGCTGCGGCGGCAGGATGGACCATCACTTGAGCCTCTTTTTCTCCAGGCCACGGATGGTGACGCTGCATGTGCTGACGCAGGGCCATTGGTGCCAACGTTTAGCTCCCTGGCCCGCTTCATTTTCTCCCTACAGATTCTACATATACCCATATTCGGCTCCTCCGGGTCTTAGCAAAGAACTGCCACACACCGCCGAGTATCGGATTTTACCGCCAACGCTCCGCACTGAGTGACTACTGCCGCCGTTGCCTCGCTGAGCCCCTGTGCCGCTACTTTCTTGGACCTGCGAAGCGGGTTTTTTACCCCGTGGCCGCTTGGTTCCTGACCTCACACTGCTGCTATCCTGCTGACTCCCATCCACACGACCCACTTGCTGGCTGCGCCGCTGCCTGACGCGCAAGCTGACGCCCTCTTCTCCTGACGATGGTGAAGCCCTTGCCTCAACCGGCTCCCAAGTGGGGTCGGCTACATCATCATCTATTTGTGTTTCATCGTCATGCTGTCCTCATCGCCGGTCTTGGGATGCAGAGGCTGCCCCCTCACAACATGACCTCCCATGCCACTCTCCACAATCTATTACTTTGCCGCCTACTGCAAGAAACGGGGGACATTGGCCCCATTTCTTCGCTCCCAAAAAGCTGTGACTGCCCTCTCAAATTGTTCACCCTCGCTATATAGTGGCGCTGAGCCAGACCACATAGTAGATCTCTGGCTGAAGGAACCGGATGGGACAGAGGCGGGCTGAGGACAGGTGAGGGCCGCTGACCTGCTCCTGGGCCATGCCAACTAAGGGTTGTGTCTGAGGTTCCCACCAACTCTTGACTGGGGTTGTCAGATGTCATCTGGGAGGAAGTGGATGACCTAGTCAACCAATCAAAAAACCATTGGGTTGCTGAACAACACACGGCCACTAGATGACAGCGGCAGTTGTGGCCTCACGAGTGACACCTGCTGCGACGTCCCCTTGCTGTGCGCGACCTGGGCCTGGAATGTTTGTGCCTCTGCCACTCGTAGGTGAAGAGCCTGCCACCTCTCTGTCTCACATACTGTTTGTTCTAAAATGTACAGACACTGTTTGATGAAGATATCTGTACATAATAAATACACACCCTGTATTTGCCTCCAAATGAACCCAGTAACAAGCTTGTAACCCCTTGGATATAAATTGCACTCCACAATTGGGCAGGAAAAATTGACTTGTATGTGCCGTTTAAAAACTCGTGTATTTTACTGAATATAAAAGCACAAACAGGCTTAATTAAAACCCTTTGGATATGAAAAATTTTGCTACAGAATTTCTTCTGTTGCGGTGTAAAAAACAAAGTTTCTTTTACTGAGTACAACTGCAGAACAACGCTTAATTAACCCCTGGATGTAAATTGCGCAAAATAATTGAGCAGCCACAAACTACTAGCTTTGTAGCGTGTTACAATTGCGTGTTTTCTACGCTACACAACAAGAGAAAAGATTGTAATTAAACCTTCGCTTGTGAATTTGGCTACAGGAAAATTTTATTTTTTTGGCGGTGAAAAAAGACGGTTTATTTTTGTCACCACAGCAGAAAAACAACCCTAAATAAACCCCTGCATGTAACTTGCGCAAAAGAATTGAGCAGCCACAAACTGCTAGCTTTGTAGCGTGTTACAATTGCATGTTTACTACGCTACACAACAAGATAAAAAATTATAATTAACCTTTGCTTGTGAATTATGGTACAGGAAAATTGTAATTTTTGGCGGTGAAAAAGACGGTAAATTTGTGTCACCACAGCAGAAAAACAACGCTTAATTAACCCATAGATGTAATTTGCACAAAAGAATTGAGCAGCTACAAACTACGAGCTTTGTAGCGTGTTACTATTGCGTGTTTTCTATGCTACACAACAAGAAAAAAAATTGTAATTAACCTTTGCTTGTGAATTATGGTACAGGAAAATTGTAATTTTTGGCAGAGGAAAGGACGGTTTATTTTTGTCACCACAGCAGAAAAACAATGCTTAATTAACCCCTGGATGTAAATTGTGCAAAAGAATTGAGCAGCCACAAACTGCTAGCTTTGTAGCGTGTTACAAGTGCGTGTTTTCTACGCTACACAACAATAGAAAAAATTGAATTAACCTTCGCTTGTGAATTTTGGCTACAGGGAAAAATTTTAATTTTTTGGGGGTTTAAAAAAAACGGTTTCTTGAGTCAACACAGCAGAAAAACAACGCTTAATTAACCCCGGATGTAAATTGCACAAAAAGAATTGAGCAGCCACAAACTACTAGCTTTGTAGCGGTTTACAATTGCGTGTTTTCTACGCTACACAACAAGAGAAAAATTGTAATTAACCTTTGCTTGTGAATTATGGTACAGGAAAATTGTAATTTTTGGCGGTGAAAAAGACAGTTTATTTTTGTCACCACAGCAGAAAAACAACGCTTAATTAACCCCTGGATGTAAATTGCGCAAAAGAATTGAGCAGCCACAAACTACTAGCTTTGTAGCGTGTTACAATTGCGTGTTTTCTACGCTACACAACAAGAGAAAAAAATTGTAATTAACCTTCGCTTGTGAATTAGGCTACAGGAAAATTTTATTTTTTGGCGGTGAAAAAAGACGGTTTCGTTGGAGTCACCACAGCAGAAAAACAACGCTTAATTAACCCCTGGATGTAAATTGCGCAAAAGAATTGAAAAGCCAAAAATGAAGTGGTATTTGTATTGTAAAAACGCTGTTTCTTTAAATGAATACAACAGGAACTGGCTTTGATCCCCCTTGGATATTCAATGTGAGCAGATAGCATTAAAATGTATATGCAGCTGCAGTGGACGCACACTCAACTTCAGATCCAATACCCCAAAAAATCAGAAATAGAACATTAGGAGAAGCAATCTCTGAGACAAGCTGAGACACCCCACAAAAATCGCTGTATAAAAATCAGTTCTTCAGCAAGAGCTATCACAATCAGCCACGGCAGCACCTTCCCTGATCAGTACAGTGAGAGGAATGTGAACTCCCAGTATCGCGCCCGGACTTACATAGTGCGGTGACGTCACAGAATCCCGCCGGTCTCTGATTGGCTTCATCTCTGCACATGTCATGCAGGCTATGCCCTTCTTCCTCCCAGAGTGCTTTGCCCCATGTAACGCCATTTGCTCGCAGCCATTTTTTCAATCAAAAGCACACTTCTTTCACCCGAAGTACCCCAAACTTCGACTTTGTTCAGAACCAAAGTTTTCCTGAAATTCTAAACGAATTCCACTTCGTTAGAATCAATTCGCCCATCTCTAGTAGCAGCTATTGAATAATACATATTGTATATTATGTCTTTGTCGAGAACCACATCCACTGATTCTTAAACTCAGGTAGGTAAGATAATATCGTACCATATACGATAACAAAACTATACCAATATATTCTGTTGTGTGAACAAGCTTCCCCAGGCATGTATACATACTCAAATTCATTTACAAACCAGCAGTAGATGATCCATTTAACTTGTTTTAGCTTTATTCATTTGTGCATAACAGTTATAATATCACCTTTTCAAAAATAGATTTTTCTGTATAATTGACTATTTTTTCAAGATGACATGAACTCCATTTAAATAATTTTTTTTGGACACCCTGAAAGCATCAGGTGATGCATGGGTTCTTGTAAAGGGTGTGGTAGTGGATCCACTGTGTGGTAGCGGAGTCTAAGTAGGTCCCGGTTTTCACCAGAGCCCACCGCAGAGCGGGATGGACTTGATGCGGCGGGAGTCTACCAGGTCGCTACCCCTGACTTGACTTGCTTGTGGTGGCAGCCAAGGTATAGCGTAGTATAAAATCGTAAGGCAAGCTCGTAGTCGGGGACAGGCGGTACTAAAGATCCAGCGGGGACGTGCTGGAGGCGTTACCAATATATAGGGTCAGCGTCCGGCAATCAACCAATTACCGGCACGCTGGCCCTTTAAATTTGAATGAACTGGCACACGCGCGCCCTAAGGAACGGAGACGCGCGCGCCAGCCGGCAGGGGACCGCGAGGAAGCTGGAGCGCGGCCGGGTAAGTGTATGGATGCAGGGGGTGAGTGCGCCCGCGGACCGACACGCAAGCCGTGGCGCCACTCGCCCGCGGACCAGGGACCGCAGCACGGGCATGAGAGCGCCCGCAGCCTGACCCATGGGAGGCGGGATCGCTCGAAACAGTACCCCCCCTTAGGCCTCCCCCTCCTCCTAGAATAAAGAAATTTCAGCACCAGGTCAAAGGACAAAATGTTCTCCTCCGGTTCCCAAGATCTTTCCTCCGGACCGAATCCCTTTCAGTCGATGAGAAAATGTCGTCTCCCCCTGATAGACTTCATGGCCAGGATTTTACTTCATAGCGAACACGTTGGAAGCTTCGGCTGCAGGTGAAGGGGGAATGACTTTTCGAGAGAAGCGGTTCAGCACCAAGGGCTTCAGCAGCGAGACATGGAAGGAATTTGGGATCCGCATGGAGGGTGGGAGCCAGATCTTATAGGCCACTGGGTTAATACGCTCCAAGACCTCGAATGGCGCAGGAACCGAGGACCTAGCTTGTAGCTTGGTATCTTAAACCGGATGTATTTGGCAGACAGCCACACCTTGTCACCCGGAGCAAAGGTTGGCTCCGGTCTCCTCTTCTTGTCTGCCTGGTTCTTCATGCTGACCGCTGCTCGCTGTAGGGACTGACTGTTCCCAGATAGTTGCCATATCCCGTACTAGGGACTCCACTGCGGGTACCTCGGAGGATGAGGCAAAAGGGAGTGGTGGGCAGGGATGCTGTCCGTAGACCACATAGAAGGGGGAAGCGTCGGCAGACTCCGAATCCAAGGAGTTGTATGAAAACTCTGCCCAGGGCAGTAAGCTGGACCAATCATCCTGACGGACTGAGACAAAGTGGCGTAAATAACTGCCCAGGACTTGGTTAACTCTCTCCTCCTGACCGTTCAACTGCGGGTGATATGCGGAGGTGAAGTCCAACTTCACTTGTAGCTGGTAGCAGAGTGCTCGCCAGAATCTGGAAACAAATTGGACCCGCCGGTCCGCGACGATGTGTTGTGGTAGTCCGTGCAGACGGAAAATGTGCTCAAAAAAGAGGGTGGCGAGACGAGGGGTAGATGGTAGCCCGGGCAACGGAACAAATTGCGACATTTTTGAAAAGCGATCCGTGACTACATAAATGCTAGTATTGCCGGAAGAGGGAGGGAGGTCGGTGATGAAATCCATCGCCACATGTGTCCACAGAGAACTGGGAGTAGGCAAGGGTTGCAGTAAACCAACCGGACTATGGTGAGGAGTCTTGTCGCTGGCACAGGTGGTGCAAGCTTCCACAAATTCTCTTGTGTCCTTGGCAAGGTCTGGCCACTAGTAGAAATGCGAGATCAGCTGATACGACCTCAGGACACCGGGATGCCCTGCCACCAATGAGCTATGTCTCCAGGGCCAGGCGCACATATGTTTTGCCCGGTGGAATCCGTTGGAGGTGCACGGGAGCCGCGTGGACCAAACGTTCCGGGGGTATAATGTGCTGTGGCCCAGGTTCCTCCCCAATGACGTCCGATGCGCAGGAGAGAGCATCGGCCTTGACGTTCCTCTCCGCCAGGCGGAAGTGAATCCGGAAGTCAAACTGAGAGAAGAGGGACCACCGAGCTTGATGGGGGTTAAGGCGCTGAGCTGATTGGAGGTACTGGAGGTTCTTGTGATTAGTGTACACATGAAATGGATGACGGGCTCCCTCCAAGAGATGATGCCATTCCTCCAGGGCCATCTTGATGGCAAGCAGCTCCCGGTCCCTGATGGCATAATTCTTCTCGGCTGGCGAAAAAGTCTTGGAAAAGAACCAACAAGTGAGTGTCTTCCCCTTAGGCCCCTTCTGGGTGAGGACTACCCCTGCCCCCATGGAAGAAGCATTCACCTCCAATGCAAAAGGCTCTCGGAATCCGGGCGAGACAGGATAGGGGCAGAGGAGAAGGCTGTCTTTAACTCGGAAAAAGCTCTCTCCGCCGCCAGCGACCAACATCTCAGATTGGCCTTCTTCTTAGTCCGGGCCAAAATGGGAGCCACCAAGGTAGAGAAGTGGGGAATAAATTGCCGGTAACAGTTGGCGAACCCCAGAAAGCGTTGTATAGCTTGAAGTCCAACTCGTCGCGGCCACTGCAAGACAGCCGGCAATTTGGTAGGGTCCATTTGCAACCCCTTGACGGAGACGATATACCCAAGGAAGGGCAAACTGTTCTGGGGGAACAAACATTTCTCCAGCTTAGCATACAGGTGATTGTTGCGCAGGCGTCGCAACACTTGCCTCACCTGATGGGTCGGTAGATCAGGAAAGAAGATCAGGATATCATCCAGGTACACGATGAAACCTCCCGCAAGTCCAGCTTTGTAAACACCTTGGCTCCCCGGAGCCAGTCGAAAAGTTCCGAGATCAATGGTAGTGGATACTGGTTCTTTACTGTAATTTTATTGAGTCCCCCGTAGTCGATGCAAGGACACAAAAAACCGTCCTTCTTCTGCATGAAGAAAAATCCAGCTCTGGCCGGTGAGGAGGACTTGGGGATGATTCTGACAGTCCGGGCCCCAGCGAAGGACTTTGCCCGTCTTCCAATCCAGCGTAGGAGCATGACGTTGCAGCCACGGAAGCCCCAGAAGAATCGCTGAGGAAGAATGAGGCAACACATAGAATGATATCTCCTCTTTATGTAGGGCCCCCACATAAAGGGACATAAAGGGACATCGCCTCGGTCCTGTACTGGATGGAATCGCTTAAGAGCTCCCCGCTGACCGAAGAGATCACCAGCGGTCTCTCTAGACAAACCACCGGGAGGTGGTACCGAGATACCAGGGAGGAGTGAATGAAATTCCCGGCAGATCCAGAATCCAGGAAGTCAAGAACCTGAACCACTAATCCCGATCTGGTGAAGAACCGTACTGGCATCGTTAATCGTGGAGAGGAGGAATTTTCACCCAGGGACGCCTCTCCCATGTTCCTTAGGTGCGAGCGTTTCCCGGATACTGGGGACGTAGAGGACAGTCCCGAAGGTAATGGTTCGGGCTTGCACAGAAGAGGCATAGATTTTCAGCTCGACAACAAGACCGTTCTTGCTCCGTCAAATGGGCTCTGTCTACCTGCATGGGCTCCTCGGAGGATGGCTGCGGAAGTGGCAGGAGAGGCCTCTGGAAAACGGGAGCCAGCCGAGGAACACGGCGGACCGAACCAACTCACGCTCTTGACGGATCTCCTCCTGTCGCTCGGTGAATCGTATATCTATACGGGTGGCCAAATGAATCAGATCACTCAGGGAGGAAGGAAGATCTCTTGCAGCCAGTACATCCTTAACCCTGCTGGAAAGACCCTTCTTAAAAGTAGCGCAGAGGACGGCGTCATTCCAAGACAGCTCTGAAGCCAAGGTACGGAACTGGACCGCGTAGTCACCAACTGAGGACTCGCCTTGGCGGAGATTCAGGAGCGCGGTTTCAGCTAAAGACGCAAGTGCGGGTTCCTCAAACACGCTGCGAAATTCCTCCAAGAAAGCCTGCAGGTTCGCTGTCACCGGGTCGCTGCTATCGCAAAGAGGCATAGCCCAAGCTAGGGCCTTCCCAGAAAGCAGGCTGACCACAACTGCCACCTTGGAACACTCAGTCTGAAATTGGTTGGCCATGAGCTCCACATGCATGGAGTATTGTATAATGAAGCCCCGAACTTGGTCAGCAACGGTAGTCGGAGCCTGGGGCCCCCAGTTGCGGGTGGAACAGCTGACGGAGGCGTAGACACAGATGGCGCCGGCTGCTGCTGTTGAGCCAAGAACTGCTGCAACATGGATGTCAGCTGGTTCAGTTGCTGAGCTTGTTGTGAAATCTGCTGTGACTGCTGGGCAACGATTGCTGCGAGATCCGCATCGCCGGGCAGGGGTACCTCGGCGGGATCCATGGCTGGATCATACTGTAACGGGTGTGGTAGTGGATCCATTGGACCTCCACAAGCGGTGGTGTAAGCCTTGCCAGGGAGCGGAGTCTAAGTAGGTCCCGGTTTTCACCAGAGCCCACCGCAAAGCGGGACGGACTTGCTGCGGCGGGAGTCTACCAGGTCGCTACCCCTGACTTGACTTGCTTGCGGTGGCAGCCGAGGTATAGCTTAGTACAGAATCGTAAGGCAAGGTCTTAGTCGGGGACAGGCGGTAAGGTCAGGACAGGCAGCAAAGGTCCGTGGTCGTGGGACGTAGGCGAGAAGGTTCGGTACATGGAAATCAGGACGAGACTAGAACAGACGCTTTCTCAGGAGGCAACAGGCACTAGAGATCCAGCGGGGACGTGCTGGAGGCGTTACCAATATATAGGGTCAGCGTCCGGCAATCAACCAATTACCGGCGCGCTGGCCCTTTAAATTTGAGAGAACTGGCGCACGCGCGCCCTAAGGAACGGGGACATGCGTGCCAGCCGGCAGGAGACCGCGAGGAAGCAGGAGCGCAGCGGGGTAAGTGTATGGATGCAGGTGAGCGAGTGCGCCCGCGGCCCGACACGCGAGCCGCAGCGCCACTTGCCCGCGGACTAAGGACCGCAGCAGGGGCACGAGAGCGCCTGCAGCGTGACCCATGGGCTGCGGGATCGCTCGTAACAGTTCTTTTGATTAAAATGCATATTGTCTTAATGGTGATATTAGAACTGCTATGCAAAAACTAATAGGGTTTGTTCACACAGCGTTTTTGCGGGCCATATTTCGGGGTGTAATTGCGCTGCAATATGCCCGAAGTGTGACCCTCAAATATGGTAATTCATAGCTCTCTTTAGGCTATATTACCTGTCTTTTTTCCCTGACACACTTTTAGCCGGAAAAAAAAATACTTCAGCACGGGGAAAGTGATCAAGGGGCCCGGGCACGGAACGTTTAGCATTTCGCCTGCTAAACCCCTTAAAGATCCGTGTAACTCACACATAAAGATTAATAAAATTAAATGAACCATATATTTTCCTTTTGTGTGTTAATTTGAGTTAAAATAATATTAACAATCTGGGATGAATTGTTTTGGGGGCATTAGACCCCAGGAGGCAGCCAAAAAATCAAATTTTAAATTTTTAACATGCCAATACTTTCCTGCCTTCTCTGTTAATTCATTTTATTAATGTATTTATCATTGACATATTCCACAAGACTGTACAAAAAATTTCATCACTGCTATCTGTTCCTGCCCCCATTGTGGCTAAAATCCTTTTTCAGTAAGTGTCTTTGGAGACTGTTAGAAAACCAATGTAAACAAAATTCATTCAGATATTGACCTTGGTTGGATTTGAACCCAGGACCCTTGCTATACAATGTAACAGTGCTAACTAAGAAGCCATAAAGCTCAATATTGAAGTAAAAATGCAATTTTCATAAATCCAACATGTATATTCATAGGAGAACTTAAGAAGATAATTGTTGGCCAAATACTTACTATATGCACATTTCTAAAGTGTATGACCAGCATTTTGTGTGCCTGAGATATGTTAGTGTAGAAGTAGAAAGTGAAAAAAATGTATAATTTACTAAAATAAATAAAACATTAGAGCCAGGTATCAGCTGTAATTAACAGTCATCACCCACCCAGTATGGAGCAGGTTCAGAACGTGAGCTTGCTCCATAGCTCCTTACCGAAATTATGTATAAGGTTACATTAAATGTTGGTAAGGAGTTAATGCTTGTTGACCAATTTTAACTAGGAAATGTTAATTTTGAATTATAAAAAGTACAGTCGTGTTTTCTATTTTCTTATTACTTACTGCTATAAAGGCAGGTTAAATATCAATTCCCAGTAGGAAGCAATAGGAGTCCCAGTGCTACATGAGTGAAGCTACACAGGTGCAGAATACTAATGAACAATCGCTCACACACCTATTATCATAACTCCCATCCGTCCCGGATCTCGCAGGACAGTCCAGATTTCCGGATCCCCATGATTGCCATCATCATCATACTAATCGACTCTCCTACACTTTTGGGTGAGTCACCAATTGACAGCAACGGACTCATGCCAGCTGATTTTTATAGTAGTGGTTAGAGATGGGCGAATTTCTCAAAAATTCGATTCGCCGACTTTGCCGAATTTTCCGACAAAATTTGATTCGGTCCGATTTACTTCGGGACGAAATTGCGTTAAAAAACAGCTATTTCCAGGCTGCACAGAGCCTGAAGGGTGCTATAGAACGTTGTGCCATGCTTAAATATGCAGAGGGAGCTTGGTTTGGTCTTCATACAATGTTGTGTTTTAGTATGACACGCATATGACTTAATCGCTTCACTCTAAAATTCCCTGGGCACTTCAGAGGGCAAAACTGACCAAAAAACTGAAGCGGGAATGTAGCCTGATAAAGTCATTGCAGCGACAGCTGGAAAAAAACAAGCTGAGGGCTCAGGTGGCAACATCAGTGACAGAGTGTGGAGGTGACGGCAGCAGCCACAGCAGCATGAGGTCAGAGAGTGGAACAATGACATTCTGGAGGTGGCAAAAACAGGAGTAGGCCACAGAGTGGCACAATAACACAGTGTGTAGGGCACGGTAGGAGCAACAGCAGCAGCATGAGGTCAGATAGTGGCACAATGACATTCTGGAGGTGGCAAAAACAGTAGTAGGCCACAGAGTGGCACAATGACAGAGTGTGGAGGGCACGGCAGGAGCAACAGCAGCAGCATGAGGTCAGACAGTGGCACAATGAAACAGTGTGTAGGTCACGGCAGCAGACACAGCAGCAACATGAGGTCAGACAGTGGCACAATGACATTCTGGAGGTGGCAAAAACAGGAGTAGGCCACAGAGTGGCACAATAACAGAGTGTGGAGGTCATGACAGGAGCGACAGCAGCAGCAAGAGGTCAGACAGTGGCACAATGACAGAGTGTGTAGGTCATATCAGCAGCCACAGCAGCAGCATGAGGTCAGACAGTGGCACAATGACATACTGGAGGTGGAAAAAGCAGGAATAGGCCACAGAGTGGCACAATGAAACAGTGGGTGTAGGTCACGGCAGCAGCCCCAGCAGCGGCATGAGGTCAAACAGTGGCACAATTACATTCTGGAGGTGGCAAAAATAGGAATAGGCCACAGAGTGGCACAATGACAGAAGGTGGAGGGCACGGCAGGAGCAGCAGCAGCGGCATGAGGTCAGACAGTGGCACAATGACATTCTGGAGGTGGCAAAAACAGTAGTAGGCCACAGAGTGGCACAATGACAGAGTGTGGAGGGCACGGCAGGAGCAGCAGCATGAGGTCAGACAGTGGCACAATGACATTCTGGAGGTGGCAAAAACAGGAGTAGGCCACAGAGTGGCACAATGAAAGAGAGTGGAGGTGACGGCAGCATGAGGTCAGACAGTGGCACAATGACAGAGTGTGTAGGTCACGGTTGTAGCCACAGCAGCAGCATGAGGTCAGACAGTGGCACACTGACAGAGTGTGGAGGTCACAGCAGCAGCCACAGCAGCAGCATGAGGTCAGACAGTGGCACAATGACCGGGTGTCGAGGTCACAGCAGCAGCCACAGCAGCAGCATGAGGTCAAACAATGGCACAATGAATTCTGAGGGGGAAAAAACAGTATTTAGGCGACAGAGTGGCACAATGACAGAGAGTGGAGGTGACTGGCAGCAGCAGCATGAGGTCAGAGAGTGGCACAATGACAGGGTGTGGAGGTGACCGCAGCAGAAACATCAGCAGCAGCAGCATAAGGTCAGAGAGTGGCACAATGACACAGTGTAGATGTCACGGCAGCAGCAACAGCAGCAGCAGCATGAGGTCATAGAGTGGCATAATGACAGTGTGGAGGTGGGTGGCAATACCAGTCCCTGGTAAAGATGGTTGGTGGCAGATGGAGAAACTGTCAACAGATGTGTGGCATCAGACGGGTGGTGGCATCAGAATAGTGGCTGAGGCAGGTAGTTTGAACCAAACTTATTTCAAACAGTTTGGGTGAGGTGTCATGGCTGATGTAATCTGATGCCTAAGGCATTGGTGTGTGGAAATCCTGGCCGATCCACGCTTGATTCATCTTCACAAAGGTCAGTCATTCCACATTTCCGGTGGACAAGCGGGTTCTCCTTGGGGTAACGATGGCCCCCGCTGCACTGAACACCCGCTCTGATGCCACACTACTGGCCGAGCAGGACAGCTTCTCCACTGCAAACTCGGCAAGTTGCACACACATCCAGTTTGGCTGCCCAGTAGTCCAGCGGATCTTCTAACTGGGGTGGCAGAGTGCTGTCTAAGTAGGACACCACCTGTTGGTTCAGGGACTGCTCCAGGTCCTGCTGCTGCTGCTGGCGGTGAGTACCCTCCTCACTAGGCGGGTGAAGGAAGCTGCTCATCAGTGACTCCAGACTTAGGTTGCTGCTGATGGAGCTGGTACTGCTCCTCCCCCCCCCCCACCTTCCCCCGGCAGCCACGGCAGTAATACGTGAGCGCTGAGGAACCCCTCGGTCAGACCTGTCAGAGGAGGGACGATGCCGCACATAGGCAGCGGCCAACTGACTACGGAGGATTTCCCTATAGTATTTAAGTTTGTACTCCCTCTCAATAGCTGGGAAAAAGGCTCCCATTTTGGACCGGTAGCGAGGGTCCAATAGGGTGGAAAGCCAGAAGTCATCCCTCTGCCAGATGGTGACTATTCGGCTGTCACTAGCCAGGCAAATCAGCATGCTGCGGGCCATCTGCACAAGTGACTTCGAGGGGCTCCCTGCCTCCATCTCCACTGTATACTGCCACGGTGCTTTCGGGTTATCTGCCTCGTCTTCCTCTTCTCCATCTACCTCCTCCAGCTGCTCCTGCTCCTCCTCTCTTGTCACCTGGGTACAAAATCCACTCATTTTACCAGACAATGCTTCTGCTCCAGTGTCCTCCTCCTCCTCCAGTTCAGTCCCCACTGGTGACCCCTGCTGCGACGTCCCCTTGCTGTGCTGCGACCTGGGCCTGCTCCAGAAATGTTTGTGCCACTGCCACTCGCAGGTGAAGAGCCTGTCACATCTCTGTCTGACATACTGTTTGTTCTAAAATGTACAGACTCTGTTTGCTGAAGATATCTGTATAGGATAAATACACACCCTGTATTTGACTCCAATTGAACCCACTAACAAGCTGGGATAGAAATTGGGCAGGAAAAAATTACTTGTATGTGCCGTTTAAAAACACTGTGTATTTTAATGAATATAAAAGCACAAACAGGCTTAATAAACCTTCGGATATGAATTATGCTACAGCCAAAATTTCTTCTTTGGCGGTGAAAAACATCATTTCTTTTACTGAATACAACTGCAGAAAAATACTTAGTTAACCCTTGGATGTAAATTGCGCAAAAGAAATGTGCTGCCAACAATTACCAGCTTTGTAGCGTGTTAAAACGGCGTGTATTTTACGGAACACAACAACAGAAAAACTCGTAATTAACCTTTGGATATGAATTATGCTACAGCCAAAATTTCTTCTTTGGCGGTGAAAAACGTTTCTTTTACTGAATACAACTGCAGAAAAATACTTAGTTAACCCTTGGATGTAGATTACACAAAAGAATTGTGCTGCCAACAATTACCAGCTTTGTAGAGTGTTAAAACGGCCTGTATTTTACGGAACACAACAACTGAAAAACTTGTAATTAACCTTTGGATATGAATTATTCTACAGGCAAAATATCTGTTTTGGCGTTGAAAAACACAGTTTCTTTTAGTGACCACAACAGCAGAACAACACTTAAATAACCCCTGGATCTAAATTGCGCAAAAGAAATGAGCAACCAAAAATTAAGTGGTATTTGGATTGTAAAAACGCTGTTTCTTTAACTGAATACAGCAGCAAGAGGCTTAGATAACCCTTGGATATTCAATGTGCTCAAGAACTGAGCAGATAGCATTAAAATGTATATGCAGCTGGATTGGACGCACACTGGACTTCAGTTCCAATACCCCAAAAAATCAGAAATAGAATGTAAGAGAAGCAGTCTCTGAGACAAGCTGAGACACCCCACAAAAATCGATGTATAAAAGTGAGTTCTTTAGTATGATATATCATGAGCAGCAGCGGCAGCAGCTTCCCTACACAGCACATTGAGTGCGGTGTGAGCTGCCAGCGTCGCAGCCGGACTTATATAGTGCGGTGACGTCACAGAATCCTGCCGGTCTCTGATTGGCTTCATCTCTGCACATGTCATGTAGGCTATGCCCTTCTTTCTCCCAGTCTTCTTTGCCCCATGTAACGCCATGTGCTCGCAGCCATTTTATCAATTAAAAACACGCTTCGTTCCCGCGAATCACCCCAAACTTTGACTTCATTCAGAATCGAAGTGTTCGTGAAATTCTAAACAAATTCCTCTTCATTAGAATCAATTCGCCCATCTCTAGTAGTGGTGATAGGGAAGCATCAGGTTGCAGGGAGCAACCCTGCCCTCACAGCTAGAATATTAAGCCTAGCTCTGGCTCAATGGGGGAGGTAATTAATCCTTATCAGTCCACTCTGAACTCCTTCCCTCACCCTATTGTCTATCCAGCTCACCTAGACTCAGGATAGCCTCGGTGACGCTCCATCTCCCACAGTTTTTCTCCTTCCCACAAAAAATACTAGCCCACAGCCACCAAAGAAGCAGAACATCACTTTAGAAGGTCTGTTTCTGATGGGAACACAGCTCTTCCCAGTACCCCTGGTGCGTTAGGTATTGGGTAATAGTGAAAGGGGGTTAGTATCAGTCTTGAGTGATGAGAAAGCACCACCTGGAATGAAATAGCCATTGGCTAGTACCTGTTTCCTGGTCTGTACAGCGAATTTTAAATAAAAGAAGATTTGACCAAAAAAGTGATTGCTATGGTATTTTGATTTGATTTTAATTATTGTGTCAATAAAAGAGAAAGACAGACACTAAGGGCAACATGTATGAATTCTAATGCGTACTTTTTTTTTTACTTGGCGCTGACACCACAGTTCTAAATAGATATAGAAGAGTGTAGAATACAACAGTTTTTTGGAGCATTACATAGAGCTTAATGCGCCAAACTTTATATGGGCATAGAGCTTAATGCGCCAAACTTGGCGCACTAAGTTCTATGTAATGCACCAAAAATCTGTCGTATTCTACACTCTTCTATATCTATTTAGAACTGTGGTGTCGGCGCCAAGTAAAAAAAAAGTATGCATTTGAATTCATACATGTCGCTCTCTTAATGTTTCAATGCTCGGATTATGAGATATCTGAGAGTGTAGAATACGGCAGATTTTTGGCGCATTCCATAGAGCTTAATGCGCCAAGTTTGGCGCATTACACTCTATGCCCATACACAGTTTGGCGCAGTAAGCTCTATGTAATGCGACAAAAATCTTCATACTGTCGTATTCTACACTCTTCTCTATCTATTTAGAGTGTTGGCGCCAAGTAAAAAAAAAGTATGTATTCGAATTCATACAAGGTTTTATTTTTCCACCTGTCTTCTCTATTATGGAACACATTGGCATTTAATTCTGTGAAGTGCAATACCATTGGATATTGCTCTTTCTGCTAAATTGTCCTAGACTTTTTACTCTGTAGAGATTCTACGTTTGGTGATTACAATAATAACAATAGGTATACAATCTTGGTAGTGCTCATTAAGCGACATGGAGGTTTGTATTAACTAGAAGCTTTTGGGGGTCAAATTCTTGGAACAATGTTTCTGTTCTCTCCGTCAGGGGTTTGGCACATAACAGTTTCTCTTGCTCTGGGTCTTGCTTCAATAGGCAGGTGTGGGCATAAACAGAGTATCAAAAAAACATAATTAGGACTACAGGTACCAGCCAGATTAATTAGAAGATCAGGCAGGAGCATAACCTATAGTCAAAATCTGGAGTAGAACTTCAAGCTTAAGGCATAATATCCAAATGATTAGGTAATTGGGTAGTAAGGAATGTAGCAAAGGTAAGAGCTACAGTAGAAAGTACTACAAAGTAGCAAATGGAGTGTCCAAGGATTCAAATATGTGTTAACTAACAAACAGTTCCTGAAAATTTTACAAAGAGACTGAAAAACCTGCAAGGAAATATCACCAGGCAATGATTTAAATATATTTTTTCGCTCAGCGCTTTGTTTCATTGTCACAACTGTGCTCAAAAATGCAAAAAATTGTTTGGCCAATGGGAAATTTAGTCACATCTTCAAGCACAGGACTCATTTATATTGCTTTTTAAGTTGAATTGTGTGCAGACTATTTATTCTTCAATAGTTTGTGTACTCAGAGTCAGTGAAATAATGTTAAATGATATAGACTATATGCATCCATATATCATAATGTGACCTTGCATACATACTGTGTATAATAAAAGGAGTAACACAATCTGTGATTTCCGACTATGCAGTCTGAAACCCTGACATTAGGATAGCTATAAGAGGACAAAAAGAGGCATAATTCAGACTGACACAAACATATTACAAATCTACAACATTCAATACACCCTATTGATCTTAATAAAGAAAATTATTACAGTAATTTGCAGCGCAATGAAAAGCAAAATGTCAGTGACCAATGACTTGAAGTTAGCAAGAATTTGCCTTCTCTGCTTTTCATCTTGCTGTAACTATCCATTTATCTTATGCCATGCTTTTGTGCTCAGGGTAATATTCTTTGTCCATTGAGTAAATTAGGGTAAACATAGCCATACAGTTTAAAAACAGCATATTATTTGTCACATCACCTCTATTGTGGCTTTAAGAAGAAAATAAAGTTATCAGGGATTACATCTCTCTGGCTATCATAATGAGCCGAACAAACACTGGAAACACTGGAACAAAGACGTGTATTGTAGAAGTCACTATACTGTAAAGTGATGTATTGCACATATTATTATCCTATACATATGGGACAAAGGATTGTGTGAGGATCAAAAACATCATATAATTGAAAGACCATGCACATGGAATATTTTCAAATCAGTTACAAAGTTGCTTTAAATTAGAAAAAAGTACAGTATAACCAAATATTACATTGACAATATAGAATGATCTGCACCTAGAAGGTAGTATTGGTGGAGGTCCAAGTTCTGAGAACCCCACCACTCAGAAATACAAATTGACTTTAAAGCTGCGCCAAGGATCATAGGGTTTAAAGGACTTGTCCAGAATTAGAAAAACATATCTGATTTGTTTTGAAAAATGGCACCACATTTGTCACAGATCTGGGTTAGGGTGCTTAGTGGGGAAAAAATATATTTTCGCAACTGATAAATATAGAATCCACAGCACACCTTGGTTGTGATGCAAAAAGTTTGGGAATATTTATTCCAAATTCAGGAACAATATATGGTGGTTTGTGATTTACTACATATAATCTCTTAATTGAGCATTTCTCGGTTTTGTGTATTGAGGTAGCTAGGAATGCCCATTTTCAGATGCTATGCAGATGCGACATTTTGACTTGGAATAGTCTTTGTTGATTGCATAAGCAGTGGAGCATAACATGAGGAGAGAGGTGTCACGGCGCACGTTTCCACCGTGAAGCAGCAAGGCACGGTAGAAGTTAATCCCTCTAGTCAGTCAACACACCCAGGGAGAAGCTGGGCTGATGAGCTTAGGAGTGACAGCTCAGCTCCGAATCTAGTCAGAGGGTGTGTCGTACTGGCCAATAGGAGGGCCCGGAGACTGCACCAATCGTCTGCTGGGGCAGGCTCTGGGTTCCTTATTTAAATTCCCTCATTTCTCTGTCTTTGCCTGAGAAAGGTTTCCCCTTGCCATTCCTGTGTTTCTGTTTATATTTGCGCTCCTGATTTCTGACCTCGGCTTGCTTCCTGACCTTGCCTTTGCTTCTGACTTTTTACTGCGCTTCTGACCGTGTTTGGACCCCGGCTTGTTTTTGACTATTCTTTTGGCTTACGTTCCTTGGCATATACGTTCCCGGACTGTGACTGACCCGGACTGTTAGACTTTGTGTTTCCCTGACGGCCCTGTACTTAGCAGCGTAGGGGTTGTCGTTCAGTTGGGGTCTGCCGCCAAGTAGGCAGGGACAGTGGGCTGGGTGGCAGTCAGGGCACACTGCACCTCCTCTGATGTGACATTTTCTCAGGCTGTACATTAATGCTCCCCAGGTACCATGAACCCCATGATTGCACTGGTGGAGCAGATACAGGAACTTACCCAGTTAGTCCAAGACCTGGCACTGAGGGTACAACACCAAGAGACCTCCCAGGGTACCCCACAAGGTGGGAACCCACCGACATCGCTTTCCCCTTTGGTGGAACCCCCCATACAGCTACCCGATAGGATTTTGGGAGACAAGAGGGCTTTTCTGACTTTTAGGGAGGGATGTCAGCTGTATTTTCGACTTTGTCCACATACCTCTGGTAATGAGGAACAGAGGGTAAGAGGACTGTAGAGGAGTAAGCCTCTGACTTTCGTCGCTGATGCGTTCCTTCGGGGTGGAACGACCAAGCCCTCAGGTGCCAGTTCCGGGTAGAATTGGCTGACCATATTAAGGACATGTTGGTGGCCTATCCTACTCCGGGCACTCTAGACGACGCGATCGCTTTGGCAGTCCGATTAGACAGACGGTTTAGGGAGAGACGTCGGGAGCAGACCCTTTCTCCATTGCCCCGCCTTACTCCACTACTCCGTTCTGCCACCGCCCCAGAACCTTCAAGTGTGGTGATACCCCCGAGGAGCCTATGCAGGTAGGGGCCTCTTTTATGGGTATTGCCAGTGACCGCAGGACCTTACATCGCACCCAGGGACTGTGCTTCAACTGTGGCGGAGAAAGTCATCACATCCGTGAGTGTCCCAAAAGGAGGTCCGGGCCGGGAAAACTTCAGCGCCTAGGTGGTTCGCGGGAAAATCACCTAGGCGAACAGGTATTCCCTATGGTATCAAAAAAGCTCTTGTTGCCAGTGAAAATTTCATATTTTTCTGTGTGGGAATCTGGGAGTGCTTTTGTAGATTCAGGCTCTGCTTCCAATTTTGTGGACGCCTCATTCGCTAAGCGTCTGGGCCTTCCCTGGAGGCCTCTAGCGGATCCCATGCGGGTGGTGGCTATTGATTCTACCCCGTTGGCTAATGGCATTATTCAGTATTGCACCCCAGAACTTGAGGTGCTAGTTGGGTCTATGCATAAGGAAAAATGTACAATCTTTATCATGGAGGGCTTACCCGCTGATGTTGTTTTGGGGTTGCCCTGGCTTCAGAGACACAACCCGGTTATTGATTGGTGTTCTGGAGAATTAATTGGGTGGGGAAAACAGTGTGTTGACAAATGTCTCCCTATGGTTCCAGGATCTAAAAATGTCAAAGCCGACGCGTTTTCTAGAAGCTTCTGTCACTCACCTCGGGAGGATCCAGTACCTATATTACCCAAGGAGACAATTGTTTCGGCCATGTCCCCGATTTGGCCACTGAGATTAAGACACACCAGGACATGAGACCTGCTAATTGTCCTGCGTCTAGAGTCTTTGTCCCTGCTCAGTTTTGGCTACGCTTGTTAAAGGAGTTGCATGATTCGGTATTATAAGGACATCCCGGAGTGTTTGGCACAAAGAGGCATATCTCTCGCAATTACTGATGGCCTTCTTTGTATCGTGATGTGGAGGCCTATGTGGCAGCGTGTGACATTTGTGCTTGGGCAAAAGTTCCCAGAACTCGTCCTCCTGGGGAACTCTGTCCTCTCCCCATACCCGAGCACCCATGGACTCACATATCCATGGACTTTATGACCGATCTTCCTACCTCTGTGGGTAAGGCGGTAATTTTGGTGGTGGTGGATCGCTTTAGTAAGATGTGTCATTTGGTTCCATTAAGAGGTTTGCCGTCGTCCAAGAAGCTTGCCGAGCTTTTCATCAAACACATTGTCAAACTACATGGGTTACCCGAGAATATTGTTTCTGACAGAGGGGTCCAATTCATGTCCCATTTCTGGAGATCTCTCTGTAAGTGTCAGGGCTAAGCTGTGCTCAGACTGCAGACAGGCTGCAACAGCTGATGTGCGCTCATACTTGTCGCTGTCCGGTTCTGGGAGTGCGTTTGTGGATTCTGGATCAGCTTCTAATTTTGTTGATGCGTCTTTTGCCAAACGTCTGGGCCTACCTTGTAGACCGCTATCTGACTCGCTGCGGGTAGTGGCTATTGACTCCACTCCACTAGCTCGAGGCGCAATCCAATATTGTACCCCTGAGCTGGAGATGGTGGTCGGATCCATACATATTGAAAAGTGTATTCTATTCGTCATGGAGGGGCTGCCCGCTGATGTGGTGTTGGGGCTGCCCTGGCTTCAGAAACATAATCCAGTGTTTGACTGGAATTCAGGGAAATTAGTCAGGTGGGGAAAACAGTGTGTTGACAGATGTCTCCTTACCATGCTGGGCAATACTGATGTGCAGGCTAATGTTCTATCTGGAAGCGGTGGTGCCAGTGTTGAAGCCTATGCGGCATCTTGTGAAGTCGATGCTCGGGCTAAGGTTCCCAGAACTCGTCCTCCTGGTGAACTATGCCCTCCACCTGTACCTGAACGTCCATATGTGGTTCAGGAGATGGCTAACCCGGTGGCTTATCGGCTGAAATTACCCTCTTCTCTCTGTATACATAACGTGTCCCGTCGTGCACTTCGTAAGAGGTATATTCAGCCTGTGACTCCGCCCTCTAGGCCTCCTTCTCCAGTTCGCATAGAGGGGGAGTTAGAACCCAGACCAGGGAAGGGTCCAGTGGCCCCTCCTAAAAGGGGGGGTACTGTCAGGGCTAAGCTGTGCTCAGACTGCAGACAGGCTGCAACAGCTGATGTGCGCTCCCTCCCTGATACACTTGCTGCTGACAGCTCTGTGAGTGAGAGGGGCCCAGCCACTCCTCACAGGGGCGAGTGCACCAGCCCAAGGGACGACCCGGAGGCCGCTCCACTCAGCTGCAGGGGCGGTATCCAGGAATCCCATTTAGACTCCCTGAAAGCTGACTGCTGCGCCTGTGATATTCTCCTGGCTGCCTTGCTACCTGTGCTATTGCTTTGTTGTTTGCTTACCTGTGTACCTGACCTCTGCTTGTTCTCCTGACCCCGGTTTGTCTCCTGATTTTGTGCTTCGCTTCCGTTTGGCTTTTGACCCGGCTTGTTTACGTTTATTCCTCTGGTTCTGATTTGTGGCTTTGGCATTCCTATTTGATATTTACCCGGACTGTCTGACTATTCTTCCTTCTGACGGCCCCAGCACTTTAGCAGCGCAGGGACTGTCGCCCAGTTGCCGTCTGCCGCCTAGGGCAGCACGTCAAGTAGGCAGGGACGGTGGGCTGGGTTCCAGTTAGGGCTCACTGCACCTCCCTTGACGTGACAGTAAGGCTCTGGATATCACCCAGATATCACCTTCTCCTCGGCTTTCCACCCTGAGACTAATGGGCAGACTGAGAGGGTGAACCAAACCGTTACACAAAAACTTTGTTGCTTTGTCTCTGATCAACAGGCAGATTGGGTTACATACTTACCGTTAGTAGAATTCGCAATTAAAAATCAGGATAATAGTTCATTTGAGGTCTCTCCGTTTTTTTGCAACTATGGTTTCCACCCGAGACATGCATCTTTATCCAGCGCTACGTCTGATCACAATGGGGTGGATGCTATCGTTAAAGATCTGTGCACAGTCTGGGCCCAAGTTGAGAAGAACTTGGTCAACGCCCAGAGCATCCAAAAAAGAAAGAGTGACAAACGGTGCCTATGCTTTAGTGGTTTTGCTGTGGGGGATAAAGTTTGGTTGTCCACCCGAAATCTTTGCCTAAAAGTGCCTTGCGGTAAATTAGCTCCACGATTTGTGGGTCCTTATGTGGTGCAGGAAGTGGTGAACCCGGTGGCATACCGTCTTAAGTTACCCTCCGGGTTCATAACGTTTTTCACCAGTCACAATTAAAGAGGTACATTCCATCTCCGACTTCACCTTCAATACCACCTCCTCCGGTTAGTGTAGAGGGTCAGTTGGAATATGAAGTCGCCTGCATCGTAGACTCCCAAAGAGTGCAGAGGTCCTTGCAGTACCTTGTCCACTGGAAGGGTTATGGTCCGGAGGAGAGGTCATGGGTTCCGGCCAGGTTCATCCACGCTGAATCTCTGATCAGGGAATTCCACGACTCTCACCCGGACAAACCCAGACCAGGGAAAGGTCCAGTGGCCCCTCCTAAAAGGGGGGGTACTGTCACAGCACACATTTCCACCGTGAAGCAGCAAGGCATGGTAGGGGTTAATCTCTCTAGTCAGTCGAAACACCCAGGGAGAAGCCGGGCTGATGAGCTTAGGAGTGACAGCTCAGCTCCGAATCAAGTCAGAGGGTGTGTCGTACTGGCCAATAGGAGTGCCCGGAGAACGCACCAATCGTCTGCTGGGGAAGGCTCTGGGTTCCTTAATTAAACTCCCTCAATTCTCTCAGTATTTGCCTGAGAAAGATTACACCTTGCTCTTCATGTGTTTCTGTGTATATATGCTCTCCTGATTTCTGACCTCGGCTCGCTTCCTGACCTCGCCTTTGCTTCTGACTTTGTACTGCGCTTTTGACTGTGATTGGACCCCGGCTTGTTTTTGACTATTCTTTTGGCTTACGTTCCTTGGCATATACGTTCCCGAACTGGGACTGACCTGCACTGTTGGACTTTGTGTTTCCCTGACGGCCCTGCACTTAACAGCGTAGGGGCTGTCGTCCAGTTGGGGTCTGCCGCCTAGGGCAGCACGCCAAGTAGGCAGGGACAGTGGGCTGGGTGGCAGTCAGGGCCCACTGCACCTCTTCTGACGTGACAAGAGGATTGTGGTTGTGCAGCCAGCTGAGCCAGGAAGAGATAAAGTATGGGGTTCTAAAAATGGGCAAACCTATCTCTTTACTTCAATACGCAGAACTGAGAGTCACTCAATTAAGTGATTATTTGTTGTAAGGGTGCTTTCACACAGTGTGCTTTTTTGGTGCTTTTTTGATGCGTTTTTTGAATGCATTTTTGTGCAGAAAGACACAACAATTAATGCTGGACATTTCTGCACAAAAATCGCATCCAAAAAGTATAAAAAATGCACCAAAAACACAGATGCGTGTGAAAGCACCCTTACTGAATTTGTAATGAATACTTCCCAACTTTTTGCATCATGCCCGAAGTGTGCTGTGAATCCTATATGTATCAGAGTCTGATAGTCCAGCTCAGCTCCACTGAAGTGAATGGGGCTGTGCCACAATACCAGAAACATCCAGTGACAGAGGTGGTGCAATTTTTTAAAGGAAGCAGCCATGGTTTTCTAATCCTGGACAACCCATTAAACTAGGCTTTCTTTCAACTCAAGCACAGATTACACATGTGTCTCTTCTCTTACAAAATAATACATGTGAATGCCTGAAACCTCCAGTTCATGCATGGATTCATAGTTTACAAGATCAATTTTCAGCTTTTCCTGTTCTGCCACTGTTCCTGCTGGTTGATTGCCCTGTAATTCTTCACCAAGCAGAATGGATAGGTTGACATAAAAATACATTAGATATATCCTATTAATTATTACAATGTTAAAATAAGCTCTCACAATGGGTGCTTCTGGTTCCCCTCACCCAATTGCCAGGGTATTTCATCCCTCCCCCACTATACCACTAATTTATTGACTAGAGACTCTGGGGCTACCATTATTATTTCTGAGTGATTAGTCAACTAATTGGACTCATAGAGACACCATGCTCAGAACCATGCCAGGGCACTTTCATTAAAGTGGTAATGGTCTCAGTGCCCGAAACCTCACCAACAATGTATCCTAACACTTCCAATTTCCTCTTCAAAATGGTTGTCTGTAGATTAAAATTAAAATGGTAATTTTAAGCCTGGTACACATCAAAGATTTTTTCTTTGCAGTTTTTGTTTATTTATTGTTTTAGGGATACAATTCATCGAAACTGCATTGGCAACTGTTGCATGAAATAAAATCTGTTTTCTTGTATCCAACTGTTTTTACAGGAGCTGAAAGTAATTATGTAACAGTGAAAATTCAGAAAATTGCAATCAATCAAAACAAATTAAGAAACAATGAGACATGTGGGGTCTAAGGTAATGTTAACCCAGCATGCTGATATTGGTATGAGTAGATGGCATAACAATATCACAGGAAGAGACAATCTTTGCATTTGAACACTTTGTAGAAACACTAAGGCTATGTCTACACAGTTAAAATACCATTAAAATTCTGACATTATTTTAACTTCGCTGCAACATTGTTTTTGCCAAAGTTTTTGCGCAAATAAACATGGTCGAATTACCCATTTTCCGCGGCCCCATACATTAAGGGCTACCGGAATCTGACGGGAATCCGGCAGATAGAACACAGCTGGCCACTCAGTAGAAAATCCATACTGTGTAGACTACAGCACAGATTTTCTATTGAGGTCTACACAGCAGTAGGTTCAGTCAGATTTTTGGCGGATTCTAAAAACTGAATTTGCCATAAATCCGATCAAAAACCCGTACTTTGCAGACATAGCCTAAAGGTTAACAGTTACAACAACAACATTTATACAATCTTAACAGCATTCACTGAAGGGCATAATTCTTAGTAGGTGGTATTAACTGACAGTTCTATACATCACATATTTGTAATGTTTCTGTTCTCTTTGTTAGGGGTTCAGCACATAGAGTAGTTCATGCTCTAAAGATACATTCACATGATGGATTTGGATGCTGATTCTGGCATAGATTCAGTGTAGAATCTACTTTAGAAACAGTATCCAGTCTGGTGACAATCCTTCTTTTATTGTTTCCAATGTAAATTATACGCCA
Source organism: Phyllomedusa bahiana (assembly GCA_025379985.1). NCBI lineage: Eukaryota > Metazoa > Chordata > Amphibia > Anura > Hylidae > Phyllomedusa > Phyllomedusa bahiana. The sequence goes on from JAODAL010035719.1 coordinate 38,934, forward strand.
TTGTGCACACCAATTTTTTTCAGTGTGGATTTATTTTCAGTGGTGAAAAGATTTAGGGTTGATAAAGAATTGACACATCAATTCTTAAGGTGGATTCTGTGCTGAATCTGCACCTCACACTATAGTATACAGAAGGCTAAAAAACTGCTTCTGAAAATCATCATCAAATCTACATCCAAAATATGCGCTTTAACTGGTGCATATTGTAGGAGTGGTTTTCATGCCCATTTAGCGCTGAAATTTTCAGTGCTAAAAATTATGTTTGTGAATATACCTGGGTCTAAAATATTCCCCACCACCACTATGCCACTAATTATAGGACTATTAGTTACTGACATTTACTTAAAGAATACAACTATTGCTAGACCTAATCAGATGACATTCAAGCAATAGGACATGTGGAGATATCATGGCACCTTCATTAAAATGATACTTAATCTTCAAATTTCCAATTTCATTTTCTTTCTCACCTCATTAACCCTTTAAAGACTAAGGGCCACATGTATGAAAACTGTCTTGGTCTAAGACTTTCTTTGTTGCCCATAGCAACCAATCAGCGCTCCCCTTTAATTTTTTCAGAGCACTATATGAAATGAAAGGTGCGCTCTGACTGGTTGCTATGGGCATCAAGGACAGACTTGTTTTTCCAAGCGCAATACGGACGGATTCTCGTCGGGATAACCCCATAGTAAATAATGGGGAATGTATTTCCGACGCGAAATACGTGCCACACTTTGTGACACGTATTTGAAATGTATTTCAGGACGGATTTTCATCCGTAAATTCACCCTGAAATAAGCCGGGTGAACAGAGCCTTACACCAGTACAAGAATAAAATGGATTTGTAATTTAAATGAAGTAATTAATAAACAGACATATCCAAGTGCTATAAAAATGAAATCAATGTATTAGTAAATTTTAGCCAATAAAATTAATGTCAAGATATATATATTATCTCCTACAAAAAAAAGTTTCCACTATAAATTGTATTCCAAAGTCCGTGAAAATTACACTAATTTTACATCAAATTAGCCAATGATGATGTTGTACAGATGTTTTATTAAACATTTTGCATATCAACAATTTTAGATGTATTTGGGCTGCTTTCAACTTTGATGCAATTCAGTATATAAAACAAAAGGCAGCACAGCACAGGTATTGCTGGGACCTGTGGTCCTCCAAGCAGGATTTCTATTCACTGACATACTTAATGATTTATTTCTGATTTCCAGCCGGCCTATAAACTTAATACATGTTAGGCACATTACTTATGCGCCTAAGTTCCGCAATGCGCCTCACACAAAGGGGAGTCGCAGGGAACTTTTAGCCAGCATTTATGAGCACACTTCGGGCGCCAACATAAATGAGGCATAGCTTTTGCGAAAAAAAAGTGAAAACGGGCGCCTTGACGCGCCAATCTTCATACATGTCGCCATTAATATTTATTTTTTTACACTTTTAAACATTTTTTTTTACTTTAACGCTAAAGGCCCCTAGTGTGCTTGACCACTAGGTGGCGCAATAGTTTATACAGTCTGTTGCATTGTGGGCAGTGGTGGCGAACATATGGCACGCGTGCCAGAAGTGGCACTCTGAGCCCTCTCTGCTGGCACACGCGCCAGGCTGTCCACTCGATGCTTTTACTATCGCTACTAATAAATATAAGGGTCCGCGCTGTGGGAGGGAGAATCCGACGTCCAAGTCACATTGCTATACTTTTACATACAGAACAGGAACTGAGACCTGTTCTTTTTTTAACACTGCGAGACTGTGACCGGCTCCATAACCTCTCATATCGCTGTCCACGGGCAGGCATGTATGAAACCTGATTGACAAATTAAATCAGTGAGGCCCTGCCCCATGAGGCGCAGCCTTACTGATTTAAATTGTGACAAAATCCCACCTTTAACACATCAAAGCATGCGCACAGCAAGAGGGGAGGTTCCAGCGCCGGTCACAGTCCCGCAGTAAGTGTTAAACACGAACAGGAATAAGTACCTGTTCTGTATTTAAAAGTCTAGCGATGTGACTCAGACTCCAGGCTCTCTTTCCCACAGCGCGGACCCTATTTTTATTAGTAACCAGGGCCCCCTCTATGTCCTCATGGTTGACATAATATCTTAAAATATCTCCAGTCCCCAGTATTATGACCAGAGTTTTGCCTCTCCATACAGAAATGTACAAGGGTTTGAAAGACTGTATTTAATCAACCTTTAGACAGTAAACAAGTATAAAATGCCCATTTCCTAAGACACTAATTAGGCATAGCATATTATGTATTTATTAACTAATGTCTTCAATATCAGAACAAAAAGATCTCAGAGGCACACTTGTAATAATTGGAAGGCATTTTTATAGATGAGTATTTGTAAGACATGATTTTTTTTTTCCAGAATATTGGCATGTTAGCGCATAAGCAATAATAAAAGTCTGCATATTGGAGAAACCTATAGAATTATGTGTGGTTTGCAAAATATGTATACAATATGGATATTTTTAAACAGGTTTTTGCAACTTTTGTTACAGATTCAAGATTAAGATTTTGTTCCTACCCTGAGTAAACAACTCTGGGGCTTTAGTGAGTACAGTCAAGGGGCTCTTTAATCAAAGCTGCGAAATATAAATTATCTCTATTTTAACTGTTAGTTGCAGAACATTTAAACTTCTCATGCCATTGTATATACTCGATTATGTATGGGTTATTGTGGTGAAATAATAATAAGAAAAAAATCTATGGTGCATATGTTTATGCTGTGAAAGATAGGAATGTGTGGGCCTATAAAGAATTAGGGCGACATGTATGAATCCTGGTGCTGACAGGCCAATTCTAAATAGCTTTAGTGCAGTGTAGAGTTAATCAGAATGTATGAACCTGTTCTTCTGCAGTTTAAACATACAGGCAACTTTAACTTGGTCTGGCTGTTCTAACAGTTAGGGTATGTTCACACGGCATTTTAGGATACGTTTTCGAATCCGTGTTGAATCCAAAAATCGCATCTCAAAACGCTGCGCTGATAGGATCCTAAATGGATCCAACATGTATCCAACATGCATCTGCATGTTTGGATGCGTGTTGGATGCAGCAGGATTGCAGCCTATCATTATAGATAGTGCTCCGGCTGCGTCTTTTGGACCAAGAATTGACATGTCAGTTCCTGGAACGGATCTGAAAGACGCAATGAATGCCGATGAGTGTTTCATATTAAAAGCAATGTAAAATCACTTTGCTATTTGTTAGCTGCATGTTTGGGTGCGTTTGGAGTCCGAAACACGCAGCTAAAAGTGTATGTTACACAGAGTAAAACACGCCATGTGAACATACCCTTATGTGCCTAGGATTGACGTCACATTCACAAATTTGTCTTATTCTACGAATGTGGTGCAACGCGCCCCCAGAATGCCCCCAAATTAAAAAGTGTCGGGGTAGGCGCCAATTTTAAAAGGGCCCTGAGAAAACATCTTCTCAGCCTGGCCTACCAAGATCCCTAACTGCTATCACACACATTTGTTACTCCCTACACTAGGGCACTCACAGGCACTTATCTGTATATAGATGTACATACCCATGTATATAGATGGGTGGCAGGTTCATCCATTTTTCATGTAAACCACCCCCTATTTATGAAACATGGCTGGACCATTGTAAACTTGGCACTTTTTACTGTATGTTTCACCCA
>JAODAL010035720.1:0-42609 GCA_025379985.1 Phyllomedusa bahiana
AATGGGGGGAAACTACCTGGCAACAGATGGGGGAACTACCGGCAAACAGAGGGGACTTCAAACCTGGCTAACGATGGGGGCACTTTGGCTAACAATGGGGGCATACCTGGCTAAAGATGGGGAATTTTACCTGGCAACAGGGGGGCTTTACCTGGCAAACAATGGGGGCACTCCCTGGAAAACAAGGGGGGCACTACGGGGCAACAATGGGGGCACCCCTGGAAAACAAGGGGGGCACTAGGGGGTTTAACAATGGGGGCCCCTTTACCGGGCAAAACAATGGGGGACCTCCCCTGGCTAAAAAAGGGGGGCCCCTCCCCTGGCTAACATGTCGGCCCCTTCCTGGCTAAAAAAGGGGGGGAACCTCCCTGGCAAACCCAAAGGGGGGCATCTACCTGGCTAAAAATTTGGGCTCTACCTGGCTAAAAGAGGGGGAAATCTATTTGGGCTAAAAGGGGACCCCCCCGGGCCCCTTGTAAGGGGCACTCCCTTTTGGTTTTGGGGGGGGGTACTACCCTGGCTATAAGGGCTTCCCGGGCTTTTTTCCCAAAAAGCCGTTATGCGGGTTGGTGGGGGGGGGGTGTGGTTTTTTTGGGGGGGGGTGGCAAAACCAAAAAAGATGGGGGGGGTGTCCATGAAAAATTTTTTCCCCGCGGCGCGCTACGCGCGCCGCCCACTAAAAACTCCTGTTTTTTTCATTTTCAAAATTTGGGAAAAACTATAAAGTTTTTTAACTTTCCCAAACTTAGCCCTAGGGTTGTATTGCTTTTCATTTAAATAAAATTTAGAAACCTCTAACACTCCCCTTGAATGTCAAAACCCACCTTTACACAATATACATTTTAAAAATTTTTCCAATCCCAAAGTGAAAGCCATGCATTTATGGAAATTTTTTACAAAAATTTTGAATGGGGGGAATTGATTCAAAACGAAGGGGAAATTTCTTTTTAAGAATTTCGGAAAACTTCGTTTCGGAACGAAGTCAAAATTTGGGGGATTTCCCGGGTAAAGAAGTGTGTTTTGATTGATAAAATGGCTGCGAAGGCACATGGCGCTATTGGGGAAAAGCACTCTGGAGGAAGAAGGGCATACCCTGTTTGACATGTGCGAGGTAAACCCAATTCAGAGCCCGGCGGGTTTCGGTGACGTCCCCGGGCCCCTATATAAATCCGGGCGCAAACCCCGGGGAGCTCCCCACTTTTCTGATGGGGGGAAGGTGCCCCCGCGGCTAAATACCTCTTTGCGAAAAAATTTTGTTTTTTATATAGCGTTTTTCTGTTTTGGGTGTTAAGTTGTTTTCAGAGACGCTTCTTTTTAATGTTTATTTCTAATTTTTTTGGGGGGGATTGGATCCAAAATCCAGTGGGCGTCCATTGCACCCGGGCATTTTTACATTCAATACCCAAAGGGGGGAATCTAACCCTTTTTCCTGTTGTATTCATTTAAAGAAAAGGTTTTTTTCAATACAAATACCACTTCTTTTTGGGGTTTGCTAAATTCTATTCGCAATTTCATCCAGGGTTTAATTTTAAGCGTTTTTTTGGGCTGGTGTGTGACCCCAAAAAAAGTTTTTTTTTAAAACCCCAAAAATTTTTATTTTTTTTTCCCTTTTAGCCCAAATTCACAAGAAAAGGGGTTAAAATTTACAACTGTACTCTTGTTGTGTGGCGTAAAAAACTTGCAATTGAAACCACGCTAAAAAGGGAATTTATTTTTGGGTAAAATTCTTTGGGAAATTTTACATCCGGGGGTTAAATTTAAAGCTTTTTGTTTTGTGGTGTGCTGACAAAAAAACCGTCTTTTTCAACCCCAAAGATATATACTTTTTTCCTTTTGCCTAATTCACAAGGAAAAAGGTTAAAAACAATTGTACTCTTGTTTTGTGGGGTTGGGGAAAAAAGGCAATTGTAACACGCTAAAAAGAAAACTTTTTTGGGGGGCTCAATTCTATTCCCACAATTTACAAAAGGGGTTAATTAAGCGTTGTTTTGCTGGTGTGCTGACAAAAATAAACCGTCTTTTTAACCACCAAAAAATATATAAATTTTTCCTGTACCCCAAATTTTCCAAGCAAGGTTAATTACAACTGTATTCTTGTTTTGTGTGGTGTAGAAAACACCCAATTTTTGCTTCCCCTCAAAAGCTACTTTTTGGGGCGGCTCAATTTTTTGGCGAATTTTACACCGGGGGGTTTAAATTTAAAGGGTTTGGTTTTGCGGGTGTGCTGAAAAAAAATTAAACGGTTTTTTTTCCCAAAACGCCAAAATATAAAATTTTTCCGGTACCAAATTTCAAAAAGAAAAGGGTTTTAAATTACAACTGTATCTCTTTTTGGGGGTGGGGGTGGGAAACATGAATTTGTAACACCCCTACAAACTCCCTTTTTTTTTTGGGCCTCAATTTTTTGGGCCCCAAATTTTACATCCGGGGTTTAATTAAGCGTTGTTTGCTGGTGTGCTGCCCAAAAATAAACCTTTTTTTTTTCCCAAACGCAAAATATATACATTTTTCCTGTACCCTTTTTAACAAGAAAAGGGTTTAAATTTTAAAACTGTATCTCTTGTTGTGTGGCGTAAAAAACAACCCAATTGTAACACGCTAAAAAGCACTAGTTTTTTTCCCGGGCTAAATTTTTTGGGCGAAATTTACGCCAAAGGGTTTTAAATTTAAGCATTTTTTTTGCGGGGTGTGCTGACCAAAAAAAACCCAATCTTTTCAAACCCCAAAAGATTTTAAAATTTTTTTTTTCCTTTTTTAATTCCCTAATTCACAAAAAAGGTTTTAATTACAACTGTTTTCTTTGTTGTTTGGGGGTAGAAAACACGAAATTTGTAACACGCTAAAAACCCTACTGTTTGTGGGGTTTTTTTCCCTTTGGCGCAATTTACACCCCCGGGGTTTAAATTTAAGCATTGTTTTGCGGGTTTGGCTGAAAAAAATTTTAAACCGGGGTCTTTTTCAACCCCCAAAATATATAAAATTTTTCCTGTAGCCTCAATTCAGTCCAAAGGGTTTAATTAAGTTTTTGTGCTTTTAATTTAGTAAAACCACAGTGTTTTTAAAGGGACAATTAAAGAAATTTTTTCCGGGCCCCATTTGTGTACCCAAATTTTTTCCCAAAGGGAAAACCCAAGCTTTTTAACTGGGTTTTTTTTGGGGAGTCAAAAACGGGGTGTAATTTATCAAAAAAAAAGATTCATCATAAAACATTTGCCCTGTAAATTTTACCCCCAAACAGAAAGGGTTCGGGACAGGAGGGGCGGCCCTGCACCGCAAAAGGCAGTGGCACAAACATTCCTGGAACAGGCCCAGGTCGCGCAAAAAGGGGGGCACCCGCAGCAGGGGTCACTCCGGTGGGGCCCAAAAAACTGCCCTGCCATCTAGCGGCCGGGGGTGTTGTCAGAAACCCCAAAGGGGTTTTCTTGATTGGTTAAAAGGTCTTCCTCCTCCTCCCAGGTACATCTGACAAACCCCACCCCGGGAGTGGGTGGGAACCTCAAGAACAAAACCCTTATTGGCGGGCCCGGGAGTGGGTCAGCGCCCTACCTGCCCTCGGGGCCCCCTCTTTTCCCCCCGGTTTTCCCTCAGCCAGGATTTTACTATGTGGTCTGGGTCAGCGCCCCCATATAGCGGAGGGAAAAAATTTTTGGGAAGGGGGGCAGTCAGCACTACTTGGCAGCGAAAATTTGGGGCCAAATACCCCCTGCTTCTTGAAGTAGGCGGAAAAGTATAGAGGTGGGAGGGGGGGGGGGCTTTGGGAGGTCTTGTTGTGAGGGGTTTCACCCTTTGGGCATACCAAAACCAGTAAATGAGGACAGCATTTACATGAAACACAAATAATTTGTTGTAGCCGCCCCAAAATTTGGGGGGCCAGGTGAGGCAAGGGTTTCATCATCTTTCGGAGAAGGGGGCCCGTCACTTGCGCGTCAGGCGGGCACGCAAACCAGCAAGGGGGTGGGGGTGGCCGTGAGTCAGCAGGATAGCGCAGTGTGAGGTCGGGGGGCCAAGCGGCCACAGGGTAAAAAATCCCCCTTCGCAGGTCCCAAAAAAATAGGGGGGCAAAGGAGCTAAACGAGGCAGCGGGGGGCAGTAGTACCAGTGGGAGCGTTTGGGGTAAAATGATACTCGGGGGGGGTGGCAGGTTTTTTGGGTAAGACACCGGGGGAAAGGGAAAATGGGGAAAAAGTAGAATCGGGGGGCAGAAAAATGAAGCGGGGGCCCCGGGGGCTAAAGTTTGGGAAACCCCGGCCCGCGTCAACACATGCAGCGTCCCCTTTCCCTTTGGCCCTTTGAAGGGGAAAAGTTTGGGTCAGATGTGGGGGTCCAAACCCGCCCCCGCGCAAAAAGCGCAGCAGGCCCCCCCAGTGGCACGCATGCCATTGCAGCCCGTCAAGGGGTCCACCCCTCTGCGAAGGGGGCTTTTTCTCTTTGCCCTCATCTCCCCGGGCCCAGATGCTCCTGCTCCTCGCTACTCATGGCGCCGCTGTCGTTTTAGCGAGGCGATTGCAAAAAAAACAATAGTATGCCCTAAAACCATCCAAGGGGCGCAGCTTCGGTGCTCCTTTTCCCAAATTTTGGTATTGCAGTCCCTCCCTTTTTCCCCCAAAAAGGGGGACTTTTGCACCCTTTAAGAAAATAATGGCTTGTTTCCCAGCCCAGATGGAGAGTTCCAAGGGCCCTAATTTCTTTTCCAAAAAGGCAGTAAACCCGACTTTCATTTAAATTTGGAAAAAAGGTGGGCCTCCTTTTAGTTATCAGTTTGTTCCAAAAGGTTTCACCCGGGGGGGAGCGGGGGAAGTTTTGGGCTGTAAAATACGGGCAGGGCCTTTCATGTCCCTTTTCGGCCCAATGGTTAATTTGCTTTCCCCCCAGGCCAAAAACCCAAAAAATTGGACAGGAGCGCCTCCTCCTCCTCCCCCCACCACCACCATCTCAGCCTCCACAAGTACTGCCCCCATATTTCCCCCATGTGTAGGGGACAGCGGTTTTTCACGCCCGTTCTAAACCCCGGCTTGCCTTGGGGGAACAAAGTCACACAGGGGAGGAAAATGTCCGCGTCATGCAGGAAGAAATCGTTTTTGGGGGCTTTTCTGGGCCCCAATGCATGGGGACGGACAAAAGGGAGGAACATGGTGTCCGCGCTGCAAAGAGGGGCGAGGGTTTCCCTGCCCCTGCATTTGGGCCAAAGTTTTCAATCTGGTTGGGGAAAAAGGTTCCCGAAATTCTTTTCCCCCCTTCAGAACATTCTGAAATGGCCGGAACTGGCATGCAATTTAATCCCTTCGTTTTCAAACCCGGAAAAAACCCCCCTCGGTTGGGAGCGGCGAAAAGGGGCCCCCCCCAACCCCACTCTGATATGCGAGGGTTTTAAACCCCCTTTGGGAAATTTCCCCGCCCCGCAATGTTTGGGCCGACTGTATGAACGAGAAAAGGCCATTAACGATTTTTTGATGATTTTTGGCAGACAAAAATTTCTTTCCCCCGTGTAAACTTTGAAGTCAGCCGTTTGGAAGCTCATGCTGACGCCCCTTTCCGTTTTGGTTTTTGGGCCCTTTTGGGGGAGGCGCGTTTTTTGTCCCGTCCCAGGGCTACGGGTTAATAATGTCATTTCCCCGCTTTATGTCCTGGAACAGATTCTGAAAAAACGGGGAGGGTTAGGGGGTTGGGGACCGTGGCACTACTCTCGTGGCCACTTTAGCCGGTAGGGACTGAAATGGGGGGGGGAGGAGGAGGAGGAGGGCATTGGAAACGAAGAAATTTTCTGGGTGAAATAGTGGATTTTTTACCCCGGTGACCAGAAGGGGGACCCGGGGGCAGCTGGAGGAAAGGGGGGATGGAGAGAGGGGACGAGGCAGATGACCCCCCAAGCACCGGGCAGTATTTAAAAAGTGGAAATAGAGGCAGGGGGGCCCCCCGGAGGGCACTTGTGCAGAAAGGGCCCCCAGCATGTTATTTGCCCGGTAGTGACAGCCGAATTGTCAGGCATCCGGGAGAGGGGGGACTTCTGGTCTCCCCTATTGGCCCTTCTACCGGTCCCCAAAAAGGGAGCCTTTTTTTCCCAAAATTTTGAGAGGGAAAAACAAAATCAAAAACTATAAGGGAAAACCTCCGTTTAAAAGTTGGCGCTGCCTATGTGCGGCAAACGTCCCTCCTCTGAAAAGGGCTAAATCAGTTTTCAGGTACTACTGCCACGGGTGCTGGGGGAAAAGGTTTAGGGGGGTAGGGGCAATTTCCACTCCCCTCAGTATAACCTAAGTCTGGAAATCAATGTATGAGCAGCTTCCTTCACCCGCCCCAGTGGGAGGGGCCCGTCGCCAGCAGGGGCCGGCCTTTGGGGCAGTCCCCCGAACCAACAGGTTTGGCCTACTTGGACAGCACTCTGCCCCCTAGTTTGAAGATCCGGGTGGACTACTGGGCAGCCCCAAATGGATGTGTGGCCGCCCAAATTGGATTTTCAGTGAGGCTGTTTCCCGCCCGGCCCGTGTGTGGGTTTAGGAGGGGTGTTCAGGCGGCGGGGGGGATCGTTTTCCCCCAAAGGGGAAACCCCCTGTCCAAGGGAAATGTGGAACGACTGGGCCCTTTGGCAACTGAATTTTGGCGGGGGATCGGCCCGGATTTCCCACAAACCCAAAGCCTTAGGCTTTAGTCTGGGGTTTAAAAATACCTGCCTCAGGGCCCCTATTCTGAGCCGCCACCCGCCGGGTGCCCCCACATCTGCTGACATTTCTCCATCCCGCCTTTCCCCCATCTTTAAACCCTGGACTGGTATTGCCCCCCACCTCAAAAAACTCGTAAATTTTTCCACTCTTTGACCTCATTTCTGCTGCTTGCTGTTGTGTTTTCCGTGACATCCCCAAATGTGTAATTTTTGCCCCCCTGTCCTTAAAATCATTTCTGCTTTCTTTTGGGCTGTTGCCCTTCCTCCACCCTGTGTCCCTTTGCCCGCCTGACCTCATTCTGCTGCTGCCCGGACCTTCCCCTCTTGTCCCTTTTGGGCCCCTCTGTGGTTTCCCCCCTGTTTTTTCCCCTTTTTAGAATGTTTATTTTGCCCCTCTCTTTTCCCAAGCTGCTGCTGTGCTCCTGCCGTGGGCCCCGCACAAAATGTGTCATTTGTCCCTGCCTGACCTCATGTGCTGCCGGGCCCCTGACCTCCCCTCCAGGGCATTGTGCCATTCTTTTGGGTTTTTTTTTCCTGTTTTGCCCCCTCCCGAATTTTCTTTTTGCCACTGCCTTATTTTCAGCTGCTGCTTTTGTGACCTCCCCACTGTGGGGATTGTGCCACTTTGTGGCCTATTTCTGTTTTTTCCACCTCCCCGAAAGTCATTGTGCCCCCTGCCTGATCCCCCCTGTTTTGTCGTGCCCCCCCCACTGTGTGATTGTGCCCCCTTGTGGCCCAATAATGTTTTGCCGCCTCCAGATTCATTGTGCCACGGGGTGATCTCATACTGCTTTCCGCCCCGGGGACCTCCACAATGTGTTTATTTTTGCCATTCTGTGGCCTAATTTCCCGTTTGGGCCCCCCTCCAAATTTTTCATTGTGCCCCTGCCTTATCTCATGCTGCTCTGTCGTGACCCCACACTGTATTTAAATTTTGGGCCCCTCCCTTTTTTTAATTTCTGTTTTTTGGCCCCCGCCTCCAGAATTTTCATTGTGCACTGCCTGATCTCTTTCTAGCTGCCGCCCGGGGGCCTCCAAAACTGTGTGTTTGGGCCCCTCTGTGGCCTTTAAAACTGTTTTCCGCCTCCAAAAATGTCATTGTGCCCCTCCCGTTCATTCGCGCCCCCGTGACCTCCCCCTCTCACCCTTGTGCCACCTGTGGCTTCCTCCTGTTTTTTTGGGCCCCCTCCAAATGTTTAAATTTTTGCCACTGCCCGCCTCATGCTGCTGTGGTGCCGCCGTCCCCTCCACACTCTGTCCTAATGTTGCCAAACCCCGGCTCTCAATTTTTTTTTTTTTTATCGGGAAAATTCCCCCTTGGTTTTTTGGTTAAATTTTGCCTTTTAAGTGCCCAAAGGGGAAATTTTTTTTTTGTGAAACGGGAAAAATAAAGCGGGGGGGGAGTCATCTGCCCTGGGCAAAAACTAAAAAACAAAAATTGTTGAAGCCAAACCAAAACTCCCCCTGCATATTCAAACTGGCAAAACGTTCTACAGCCCCGCAGGCTCTGGGCAGCCCGGGAAAAAGCTTTCTTTTTAACGGGAAATTTGTGCCGAAAATATTCGGACCGAATTTATTTTTTTCGGAAAATTCGGCGAAGTGACCGAATCGAATTTTTGAGAAATTTGCCCATCTCTAACTATAACCTAATGTAAGTCCCAATTCCAAAATGTGACCAAAGTGCAAAACAACTATGAGCAGCCAGACAACAAATGTTTGCCTGATGCTGGTGGGTGGATGAAATGCAGTGGATAAAGGAGTTTGATTCACAAAAATTCAGAGAGGGTTCTTCAGAATCAGGCTTTAAGCTCAGTGATCTGAGATAATTTCATTATCAATACCATGTAGTTTCTCAAATTGCCTCATACAGATTACTTTGGTTTAAACTTCTGATGAGAACCCCTTTAACCCCTTCCCACCTTATACCATGCATTAATCAAGCAGCTAGTGCAGATTAACTATCATGTACATTTAAAAGGTTTTTAAACGTTTTTGTAAAGATTTTGTGGTAAAAAAAATTTTTTGAAAAAAGAATTGTTTTTCTGCTTTTGATTTTTTTTTTTGCGTCCCCAAAAAAATAGAGTAAAAATGAACAGAAAGTTGTTTGCCCCAGAATAGTACCAATAAAAACAATAGCTTCTTCCCCAAAAACAAGTCGTCATATAGTTAAATTGATGGAAGAATAAAAAAGTTATGGCTACGAGGCAGAGCAGGGAGCTGCTTTTGGAAAAAGCGGCCTTCCGAGATGTCAAGAGAAAGAGAGATTTTAAAAAACGCACCAAAAACCTCGGGAGGTTCAAAATAAAATAAATCATTAGGACGGGAAAGGCACGGGCCCTGATGGCAAACCCAGCAGAATTCTTAAAAATTACGGTGCAAGTGGCCCCCACACTGGTCCAATATTACTCTCACTTTTGGAGGGAAACCCCAAACCCTGATGAAACCCAAACCCCATATAAAAAAATTGCCCAAACCAGGGGAAAACTTTAAAAAAGTGGGGAAACATATCGCCAATCTCGCTTAAACCCGACTTAAAAATTAAATCCAAAATAATGGCAAATAGGCTTCGAGTCCCCCCTGGGTTTTAAAAGGACGCACAAGGGGTTTTTTCAAAAGGGAAAGGGACTGTTCAATATCGGAAAGTCCTGGGGCCTTTGACGCACATGGAAAAAGGGGCAAGGTAATTAAAACGTGGGGCATTAGACACAGAAAAACGTTTTGATAGCGTAAGATGGCAAAGGCTTGACATGGTTTTTTAAATAGACTTTGGAATTACGGGGGAAAAATTAGAATTTATAACCCTTATATAAAAAAACCCGAGAGCAGCGTTTTCCGCCAGGTTTTAGGGCTATGCATTCCTGTGCAAAGGGAACAATTGGGGTGCCCGCGTCACCCTTCTCTTCAACCCTTTCTCTGGGCCTTTATTGCGCACATTAGAGCAAACCCAACTATATGAAGGAATAAAAAGTTATGGCTTTCAAACTGCACAGATGAAAACAGTCACTGCCAAACTATACAACGTCAATAAGAGTTTAAAGGAACTCAATTTTTTTTCCTTTAGTTCAATAGATAATGCTTTTAGGTATGCAGTAGTAGTAGTAAATTTGCTTACCTGTAGCTGAATACAGGATTTCTCACTGCTGCAACTGAATCATGTGCAGGGTTTTGTACTGAAACTGCTGTTTGGGGAAAAGGGAAATATCGGGGCCAAAATGCTTTGTCTCTGTCCCCATCTTCAGAAAAGGGAAATTTTCATTTGAAATCATTCAGCTAATGGCACTGTATGGCTGGCACTGAATAGCTGGCACTGTTAAGGTGGACACTGTTATGGTAAGTAACATGCAAAAGTACCACCGTCACATGCCATTTTTTTTGCACATTGGACCCTCAAACCCCAAATAAAATCACACTAATGTTTGCTTTGGGCCCAACCCCTTTTGTTAACCCCTCTGTACAACAAAGGGACTTTTACTTTTTTTCAAGGGCAACTTTAAGTTTCCATTCCTCCACTATCTGCCAGCCTAGAGTGGAAAGAAAAAAACCATAAGATTTCACTTTGTCTTCATGAAAGTCATATTTTTGAGGTTCAGCAATCATGTTGTGGATAGATCAATGGTTAAAAACATGTTTCAAAGTATATGTTTCAAAGTAGAAAAAAATGGCAGCAAGATAAATAATATTAAAATATCCATGAAATGTTTCTCAGGAGAAGATGTAAAATGTCTAAAAGGCATAACTAAGGGGTCAAGTGTGAAAAGTGGTGCTGCCTCGCCACATGTATTTTTCAGTAAGTCAGTGCAGCATTCATCTGTATGTATGAAAGTGTCTCACAGTACTTTGAAAGTGGCGCATTGAGTGTAGGCCCAGAAATCTGTTTTAGCCTCACCGCTTGAAATGCGTATTTATTAATACTACAGTTTTGCGCCACATTTTGTCATGGCACACTCATAAATGGTTTACACACCCTCAAAAAACGGGACAAACAAAATGTCGGTTGTCACAGATGTGCCAAATTTTGGGGATAGCTTTACGTTTACCATAAAAAAAACCTTTCTTTACCCAAACAGAGGGGAAAAGGGATGGTGATGTCATCCTGCAAGGTTATGAAGCAAATTTTAAAAAAATCACCACCCCTTTCGAGCCCCCAACTGAAGAGTGGGATGCAGGAGGTTGAAATGAGTTGGGCAAAAATTTAAAAAAAAAAGGGTTTTATTGGAAAAGGGTTTTTTTCCAAACCAGTCCCAAAATTTGTAAGACTCATTGAATTACAGTAGTTGTAGAAAAATCTTAACAAAAACCCCTATACGCCGAAGTAATTCAAAAATTTTTTTAAAAAGGGGAAAACATCTTTAGTTACACGAAAAGTTTTTACTTTGTTTTTTCAAAAAAAAAATCCTGTCTAGTAAATAAAGAGGCACTGGATAAAACCCCTTATCCAGATTTCCCTGCAGATATTTCTACAATGATTTTAATTCCTTGTCAGTCAAGGAATAAGTCATAGAAGATCAATTGGACAGTCAAAAATGTAATGTAGAGGAAGAGGATCTTGCAGTACGGTGAGATGAAAGGCAGAGGGCAAAACCCCGGTTCAAAAAACCGGGGGATAAGCAGATAATCATATCTGACCGGTTTGGAAAAGGGGACACAAACCAGAAATACCGACACCTGCAATTTTGGGGCAGAGATTAGTCTGCCTTCACTTAAAGGGGTGTTCTTTCTCTAACTAAATAAGAAGTGAATTTCTCTAATTAATTATTCTAAGTACAGTAGGTGGATGGTTTTGTGTTTAGAAGAGCTATCTCCAGAGGTTAGAACAGTTTTTGTTAAACACTGAGCGTCCTGCTGTAAAGTGCATAGACAGAGAAGGCTAAACGGGAAAACTGCGTTGCATAGATAAAAAAGGTCAGAGATTTTGAGCAAATTTAGATCCATACCCCGCCCGTCAGCGTCATAACCCCCCTTCCCCCCCCTCTATCCTGGACGATTGGTTGGCCCCCAAAAATTACGGAAATGCGAAAAGGCGCAATTTTAAAAAGTTATCTATAAGATTGTCACCAAAACTTTTGTGTGATCGGAAATTTTAAAAATAAGCCTAAAACCTTGCCGGTTTTAACTTTGTTATAAACGTTACCCTACCCCTGGCACTCCCTTTGAGCCCTGCCGCATCAGTAAAAAAAGGCATCAGGGCATATAATTCTTATCTTCTATTTATTATCATGTCCCAATGGACGAACAAGCTTTCTTTAACCCCCAGAACACCCCTTTAAAGAGTTAAGCAAATCTGCAATGGCTCAGACTTATCCACTTCTGACACTTCTCATGTAGACTTTGGTCTATTTTGATGGACAGTTGAGATAAAACCTTCAGAGACTCCTAAACCCCTGTACATGCCAATTCATCCTCGTGCTGGTTACATAACCCCAGGGTGAATTGGAACTTGAGTGCCATGTCATTCCATTGTGCATCAGCAGCAATTCTCCAGATTTCAAGATGTAGTTTTCTATAGACCTGGAACCCTAAAGTAAAGAACTGACAATAGACTCAGTGAAGGATTGACATAAATTGTTGTCATGGCTTCCAGAAAAGCACTAAGGTTCAAAAGAAGGTGACAGCTGTGCTCCAAGAGTTTCTGTGGCTGAAGGTTCACCTTTTAACAATGTAATTATGATACCTACATTTACTTGGTCGTTTTGGTAGGTATGAGTTTTAAAGGCTATGGACAGATGTGAATTATTTTTTGTATTTCACTTCAATGGTATTTATTAAACATTTTGAAGTGTTTTTCTTCTGTAGCTTGCAAGCATTTAAATACAATGCAATCAGTGCCTTGAAGACGGGTAGGCAGACGTAGGTGTCTACCAAAGGGCGCTTACCTCTGCCTGTCAGGTGGGGGGCATGCACGTATCGAAGGGGGTATGGAGCTAATACACGGTTCTTTTTAACTTTTTATTTTAATGCTTTGGGGGATGTTACCCAGCCTTCCTGGGTGGGAAGCCCACTTTGTACCAGAAAACTGTTTTTACACCCCCTCCTCCCAGCAGGGTAGTAATATGGGATGGTGGAAGAGCCTCATTGTGTAAACCCCCTTTAAAACCTATGTGTAATTTTTTGGGTTGCAAATTATCCTGTTGCATTCTGTGTTTGGACACAATTTTCCCCCTGTTTTGAGAATCAAAAATTGTGTTAATATGATAAGACGTGCGGGACAAAGAAAAGGGGCGCAGCCATTTTGGAGAGGAAAGTGATAGAAAAAGTCAGGCAGAGGGGTAAATGTTTAGCACATTTCTGCTTAGTTCTTCTGCCTCTGTGTATCCACTAACTGTAATCGGATCCTGTTAGGAGAGAAGGTTTCGGCGCATTGATGCTGTTTTGGGAAGGGAACACTGTACAAAAGGAAATTCGAGGATCCCCGAAACAGAGAGGAGTGACCCCCCATCTTTGGGGATCCGACTCCGACCGAGGGGCCCTCATCTCAGGTGGGGACTGCCTGCAAAATTCAAATAGATCTGGGTTGGTAATGCCGCCCATTACTAAGCTATTTTCCCTGCCTTATTTACTTGTTAAGCCAAGTTTGGGTGCCCCCGGCCCCCAAAGTCTATTCAGGAACAGTTCCTTATTCGGAACTTTGAAGAGGGCCTGACATCAGTACTGTTACTTTTGCAACCTGTTACACTCTGAATGCTATATATCTTTTGGAAATAGTGGGTAAAGCTAATTAAGTTGTAAGCTGTTGTGCTACACCATGAGCGCACCTTTGAACTGCACCACATATAATGGTTCCTGTTGTGTACGGTATTAAGAGGTAATTGACAGTTGGCCTGTCCGAGCCCATTGGTAGATAAATATCATGCCCGGAGAATATACTCCCGGCGGCGCGCTGTGTAGCACTGGGGCCTTGCTTACATCTTTTTACATGTGTTTTTGGAGAAATTGCTAAGCACACTTTTCTGGCAAGTTCAGTAAACTATATCTTTGGTTGAACTGATGTTGGAGTTGGTTTCCTCGTTCGTGACTTTGCTGTACTCTGCGAAGCTCATCCCAGTACTCGGCTTACACTAAGATAGCAGGTTTTCGTGGAGGATGGTGCGTAACCCAGTTTTTCTGTTCACTGGATAGCCTGTTATATGTTAGTATCGTGTTTCTGTTTTTTTAAAAGTTTCCCTTTAGGTAGATTATGGTGAATTCGTTGGACTACATTGGACCAGCATTTGATCTATTTCTATAATAAAATGGTCAACAATGGATTTAGGGAGTGTTTATTTAAAAATAGTGTTTTTTATCAGTTCTGTCTGTGTTTTTTTTTTTTCAGCGTTAATAATGAAGGTGCCTGAAACATGTCTTTCCATTACTATCGCTGGGTGTCAGCCAGCGGTGTTTGTTGTTAACCAAGGCTAACCCCCTCTCACTATTACTGTCGCCCTCTTATGTTATGGTCTGTTTGTGGGGCAGCTGCAGAATAGTATTTTTAGGGTGGAAAGGGCTCAATATCCATGAACCTTTCCATCCTGATAGTATCAGGCTGCAGCTGCCGGATTTACCGGGGCTGGTTATGAAAAAGGGGCCACAAGCTTATTTCTAGGCCTATGGCCCAGTATACGCCGGAAGCGGTGTCATGGATCAGGCTACATGATGATGTAATGCTACCCGCTCCGGATGCTAAAAAAGGTGTTTGGCAGGGAAACTGGAGAAATGGGAGTGTAATTTTTTTATTTTTAATAGTAGGCACTATATACCTACTTACCTAATACATCTACCTACTATTGTATGCCTACTACTACCTAATACACATACCTACACCTTGTACAGCTAACTACTAAAGGGGACTATGTATATCCACTAAAACGGGCCTTATTGCCTACCGGAGCCCTATAATGACCGACCTAGCTGCTGGGGGCCTATAAAGCAACCTATTAGACCCTATATATCTGCCTACTAAATGGGGTCCTATATACCTATCTATTTACTAGGAGGGACCCTATATACTTACCTACTGGGTGGCCCTATATAGCAACCTACCTACCGAGAGGCCTATGTCCCTACTTATCTACTGGGGGGGGGGCCTAAAAACCAACCTACTAGAGGGAGTCCTATATCTGCCTGCGAAATTATCTATTTTCATTAATGATCTTACATGTGGATTGCACTGTAGAATATTGATCTTTGCAGATGATACTAAGCTCTATAGAGTAATCAACACAATAGAGGACAATGTATTATTACAAAAAGACCTGGATAAGTTGGAGGCCTGGGCAGAGAAATGGCAGATGAGGTTTAACACAGATAAATGCAAGGTTATGCACATGGGGAGGAAAAATCCATTACATGATTACATGTTAAATGGAAAAACGCTGGGTAAAAGTGATATGGAGAAGGACCTGGGAATCCTGGTGGACAGTAAACTAAACTGTAGCAGCCAGCGTCAGGCAGCAGCTGCCAAGACAAATAGGATTATGGGGTGTATTAAAAGGGGCATAGATGTACATGATGAGAACCATTGGCGTAGCTATAGGGGGTGCAGAGATAGCATTCGCTACAGGACCCTGAAGCCTTAGGGGGCCAAGAGGCCCTTCTACTGCACGAGGAGATACCAATATTATAAATAGCACAAGGTTGGTTAGGGCCCTTTTATGGATTTTGCACTGGGGCCCCAGAGCTTTAAGTTATGCCTCTGATGAGAACATTATTCTCCAAATTACTGGTTAGACCACACATGGAATATTGTGTACAGTTTTGGGCACCAGTGCACAGAAAAGACATTGTAGAGATTGAACAGGAACAAAGGCGGGCAACAAAAATAATAGGAGGAATGGATGGACTGCAATACCCAGAAAGATTAGCAAATTAGGGTTATTTAGTTTAGAGAAAAGACGGCTTTGGTAGGACATAATAAATATGTTTAAGTATATTAAAGGTCAATATAGAGATCTCTCTCAGGCTTTATTTATACCCAGGACTGTATCCAGACCGCTATGTCTTGAGGAAAGAAATTTTCTACATAAAAATAGAAAGGGATTCTTTACTGTTAGAGCAGTGAGACTGTGGAACTCTCTGCCAGAGGAACGTGTCATGGTAAATTCAGAGTTCGAAAAGGGTTTGGATGCATTTCTGGAGCGTAATAATATTACAAGTTATAGTAACTAGGATTCTGGAGAAGGGTTGTTGATCCAGGGATTTATTCTGATTGCCAGATTGGAGTCGGGAAGGAATTTTTCCCCTAAAATAAGGAAAATTGGCTTCTACCTCATGGGGGTTTTTGCCTTCCTCTGGATGAACACGTCAGCAAAATAGGCTGAACTGGATGGATATATGGCTTTTTTCGGCCTTACACACTATGTAACTATGTAACAAACCTACCTACTGGGGAATCCTATGTACCTACTTATTAGGGGGGCTTTATACCTAACTACTTGAGGAACCTTGTATACTTGCCTACTGGGGAACCCTATATATCTACCTTCCTATTGGAGGGCCTATGTACCTACTTATTTGGGGAGCCTTATATATCTACCTACGGGTGACCCCCATAACCCCAAACCATCTTTGTGGGGACCCCCATGTATCTAACCCATTGGGGGGGTCTATATACCCTTTTCCCATAAGGCGAACCCAAATCAAAAAGGGGGTTTTTCCCTTTCTCTATTGGGGGAAAATTTTTCCCACCTAAAGGTGGCCCCAAATAGGGGTTTTGTAATTGGATGCCCGCACTTTCAAAATGGTTGGGGGGAAAATTTCCCTTTTGGGTACTTTTTAAAAGGGGATTTGTACTGAGTTGGGAATTGGGGGAAAAAATGCTTTGGGAAAAATTTAGGATTCTAAAAAGTTTGTGAAAAAATTCCCAGGGTTGAGTTGGGCTGGGGGGAAGTTTGCATGGAGGTTTGGGGGTGCACAAGAAAAAAAGGGAAAAAGAATGACTCCCATCAAAGATTATGTCATGTTGGTCTGGACCAATGGAAAATAAGAAAAAAAGGAATGACCCTTAGACGTCAAACCCGGGGTCCCCAAAAAATTTAAATTCACTGTAATAACTATACAACTTTAAGAACCTGTGTTAAAATTCATCTCCCCCTATAAACAGTGTATGGGGGTTAATAAAAATTGTTTTTTTTTCATAAAAAAGGGGGTTTTATGGCATGATAGTTTTAAAACAGCCTTTAAAGGGGGTGATAAGGGGTCATGAGTTTTTGGTAAAAATTAGGGGGCTTGTTATTGGGTTTTTAAAAATTATTGGGCTTGATATATTAAAATTTGTCCCGTAACAAATATTGGGTTTTTGCATATAAAATAGTTTTATGTGGGAAAATTAAAAAAGTCCTTTTAAAATTGTTGTTTGTTTTTGGGAAAATTTGGGGGGTTTTACTGGTTTGGTCCCGTAATATTATGGTAGTAAAATTTGTCACTTTTTGGGCGTGGTTTAAAATGTTGGGGATTAATTTTCCAAATTGGGTTTAAAATACTGACTCCCTGTAAAACAGAAAAGGGGTTAAAAATCCAACAAAAACAAATCCCCAAAAAGATTTTTTTTGGGGGGGATGGGGGGGTGGGGGGGGGGGGGGGGGGGGGTTCGGAAGGGGGCAAAGGAAACAGACACTTTGGCTGTAAAACTGAGTCTCTTTTTTTCTGCCACCTGGCCCCATTTCAAATGAATATTTAAAATTATTTTTCTTCTATTAGATAACTTTTAAGTAGAAATAATTTTCCGTGGCACGCTACAACCACAGGACATCTTGCACACTAAGTAATAAAAATTTGTCTCTAAATTAATGAATAGTGATCCACAGTAGTGATGAGCGATTATTATCGACAAAGTTGAAATCTGCACGCGTTTTTTCGTCATGTTGATCGAAATTTTTAGATCACGATAATATTTAGATGTTAAAATCTTTTGCAACAAACTATAAGATCACGCCAATTGTCGGCGCTTCCTGTCATTTTGGCGGCCATCAAACACTTACAGAAAAGAGCATGTGTTGAGATGTGTGTAGTGACGACTACCCAGACGGGATGTGTATGGTTGCGATTGGCTAGGAAAAAATACATGACCTTGTTTTACATAGAACAGGTTTCCGATTCGCCCTCATGCTCTCAGCTTCTCAGAGCAGCATACGTGCGCCTGACTTCTGTGTCCAGTACAGCTCAGCGAAATTATTCTATTCTTCACAGAGAAACCTCTACTATTCACTGTGTCCTTACAATTTAGTTAAGATTTAGAGATTGGAAGATTATTACAATGTAGTTAGGCCTACACTAATTTAAAAAGGAGCATCTAACCGCTTTGAAAGTCCACGGGGGGGAGCTGGAAGAGGTGTACCGCCGCGGGTGCGAACACAGACAAGCTCTATAAGAGAAAACTTGGATAAGTTCACCAAGACTTAGTGTAGACATTGCACTGCAATTAGCTTTATTTTAACATTTTTTCTATTTAAATTTTCCTGGATATTGGTCAGCCTGAACGTTATAGGATACACATCTTGTTCTATAACTGCAGGTCTCCTATTGGTTAGTGCAAAAAACTCACATTTTAATTATCAGTATACATTTCAGAAAGGTGTTCAATTCAAATTTGCCATTCCACTTTGTTATATATACCACCTTGCACTTCAATTTGAATCCAGCAATTTTATAGTCCCCACGAGGTTAATTTGACAGCGTGCCAAAAATAATCTAGTTATTAGTACGAATACATAACACAGATACGTGTTTTTTTACTTTGGGGCGCACTACAGCTTTGTTCTTTGAGGCACTTTGCACTTAAATCTGATCCAGCAATTTTAAGTCACCCACAGGTGAAATGAAAGGTGGCCAAAAAATATCTTGTATAATACGTTACAAACAAGATACTGTTTTTTTTGACATTGGGCGCACCTACAGTCTTAGTACCTTTGAGGCCGCTTGCACAAAATTTAGAATACACCACTTTTAATAGTCACCACATGTTAATTGATAGGATGACAAAAAATACGTTTAACTTATCCGAGATGACATTTCAAGATACATGGTTTTTCACTTTGGGCGCAAGCAGCTTGTTGAAGATCTACTTTGCAGTTAAATTTAATAACAGAAATTTTTATAGTCACCAAAAACATAAAAAAATAATAAAAAATAATAAAAATAGAAAAACAAATCACGGGTTAACTTATAGGAGCCTAAAATACATATGTATCATCCGAATATCATATCAGATACGTGATATTTTCATTCTTTGGCTCAATCGTCGGCCAGCTTTGTTGTAGATCTACTTTTGGGCAGTTTATACTTTGACATCAAGCCATTTGTTGTCTCTTGCGATTTGAAGGGATTTGAGATCTGCTGTGATTTGCCTGTCTTTTAATAAGTGAGACTTTCCAAAACTCTTCCATACCTTCCTCAATTTTTATATTATCTGAACATGAGAGCGAAATCATGTGTAGCGAGCAAAGAGGTGGTGGGAAGGACATTGAGGAAATGGTACGAGAGACGGTACTCCTTCCAGTTGCTGGCGACAACAGACAAACTGGACTGATGCCAGCGGATTCTGACAGTATGCAGACCAACAGCCCGTCCCCTCGCTGGGTCATGGCCCTGTGAAATCTTTAGTAACGAACGCGTCCCGCCAATCTGTCTCTTACATGGATAATGCAACCTGCATCCCCTCATTCTTACCTCCGTCGTCCTCCAGTCACTGGCCACAAATGTCGGTCATCAGCATCACCAGCATTCTCCACCAACATGAAGCAGCCAAATGTTCAACTCGTGTACCACACCACTTTATAATCCTGTACTGAAAGAACGCTCTTTTGAGTGACAAAATGCGGTTGGGGTCAAAGCATGACTTAAAAGATCACGTAGGCCAAATAGGATGACTTTCTCTGCTCTGATGCCCATTACTGAGCCAATCCAGAAGGATAGAAGGAAGCCGGTCAACGGGCAAAAATCCCGGCGTCGCAACGCTTGCAGTCCTTCTTGCTTTGTAACCGCAGCTCCTGTGATGCAAATTCAGGACTACAAGTCACCTATTTGTGATCAATGAAGATGTACGACATTGCGGATCCAACGTAGTACTTTTCAACGCGAATTTGCTTGCGAGGCTTAACACTTGGAGTGGACTAGGATAAGACTACTGGGGTAGTGTTCTAGTTACACGCGTGTTCTCCGCCCTCAAACACGAGAGGGCGGTCCGAGAAGTCCGATGATCTGAATCCGCGCAGCCACGGACCGCCAAACCCCCGCTCCTCAGGCTTGTATCGCCGTCAAAAAAGTCCATGACCTCTCAAGCCTGGGCTTCTTTGACCAAGCCTCGATACGTCACCCACACTGTCTATGCCGTCTATTGCCGTAAACGCATAATAGAGGCAAAACCTTAGGGTGGGTTTACCACCACCAACATGTCTAGACACATGCATCGAAAGCATTGAGTTGAAGATGAGGCACACTTGCCAAAAAAGGCCAGACCGACCAACCCTGGGCTCCAACACTTTCACAAAGACACCCTCTGTCTCCGCCTCCTCCTCCTCCGCCACCACCAAGCGTTCCTCCCTGCCCATGTCTCTTCAGAGTCATGATCCATCGTATCAGGCCTCCAGCTTCAGCTCCACCGTCGCTCGAGTACCACCAGCACCACCAGAGAACCCATCCTACCGCCTTCACCTTTCCGCCAGTTTGACGAGCCTGCACAACGCCGTACAGCGCCAGTCCAAGCAGCCAGCCTTCTGTCATCCAGTTTGGGAGCAAATAAACACTTTTAACCCAAAACCATCCCAAAAAAAAAAGGCCAAAAGCCTGAATGTCGCATTGCCAGACTTTTGGCCTGGAAATTGTTGCCTTTTCCGTCCTGGGTAGACAACAGAGTGGGTTCCAGCCACGTCAATGAGCCCTATGCCTGCCCCAATACCAGATAGCCACGCAGGCATTTCTTTGCCAGAAAAGCCGTTCCCCTGGGCCCTTGGCCAAGCCACGTATCATCCTAAATATCAATCGAGCGCGTTGTCTGCATCTGTGGCCGTTAAAAGCTCCTTCTGACCACCGACACATTACAAGTAAAGCAAATCACTGTGACATCGTCACAGTGGTTAGCTGGTGAGGATGGTCTCTTGGGGTGACGGTGGCTCACAGGCTCGGCGCACAGGCTCTGCTCAAACACAGCAGGGATGTTGTCAGAGTTCTTTCCCCCAAGGACTCGTCTGGTGGCATCACGTGCCCCAAGAAACCAGGCCGTGTTGAAATAGAATCTGTCTTCGGAGACCGTCCACACACAGGTCAGTAGCTTGATGTGGCTCTCAGCCCGGCAACCGAGACCGAGCGCGTTGCTGGTGAGCAAAACCTTGTGGCCAGGCAAGGTGGTAAGCGATAACGGCGAAATCTGCATGGCCGCCTTTAGATCGGTAAGGCTGGAGCACATCCCTTGCCTTGCACCTGTCATAGAACGCTGGTTCGTCCGAGAATTTTCTACAGACTACTCACTGGTCTGTGACAGCCTGCTGCAGAAGGCTCAGGGTCTGAGTTCGCACTATCTGCCCCGTCCTGCCGGTTCGCAACACCTGCATCGTGTCCTGCCTGCTGCGTTGCTGTTGTCCGCTCGTCCCCTCCCGTTCAACCCGTCTCAATTTTGACGTGGCAACACGCTGGAATTGCCACCCTCCACATACTCCAGCGATTGTGGCAGCAGCGCAATGCCATTACGCAGTACGAAGTGCCACATGCCTGACAAGCAGCGGTACGACCTCCGGGGTGTTGAACCACCGAGATTGGAGGCATGTAATAAAAGCTCTGCACCATGCCTTCTGCCGACGTTTCTTGAAGAAGCCACCAAAATGGTCATGCGGACAATGCCCATGTCAGCATAGCATTGTGCGTGTCTTATTATCTGGAGAACGATCGTTTGACACTCTGGAAACAACAGTCCGCCCAGCCACGAGCGGGAGGAGGAGATCGGACACAGATGCGGACAGAAGGAGCCTTTCTCTCCGACAAATCCACAAGGCACCACAGTTTCACCAATATATCGGTCGTCATTAGGCCAGTGTGATTCGGTGTCCAGATCGTATGCAAGTTGTGCTCATCGAGTCTGCTCAGCGGTGCATCAACTCAGGCAAGTCAGAGCTGCGTGTGTTGAAGCTGTGCCCCGTCGGAGGCAGCGCGAGAGGACGGAGTATACAACTAGTACACCGACGTTAACCGACGTCCCTGGCCTTGGAAAAGAGTTGACGCGAATTGATGGCGGAGTAGGAAAGATGAGGCAGATCATTAGCTAGTGCCTCCTGTACCCAGAGCTTGGGAAATCAATGCTCAAACTCTCAATGAGTGCTGGATTCTCCATCTTTCCTCCAACATGATCCTCGGCAATTAAGTGCCATACAAAATGAACATACAGTTATACTGGTAGTCCACCCTCCATGATCCCCGTACAAAACAAAACTCACACTTTCCTTCACACCACCCAAAGAGAGAAAAATGCAGGAATTGGAGACCATGCATATTGTATCAACTGGAGACATCTGTTTCGTCTGCTTCACGTTCCCCAAAGATTCACGGTGGAAACAACATCAGCGAAGTGACCAGCCGTAGAGTGCCAATATCCGTTGTGGCATCCACAGCAGTCAGTAAAGCAGACAAGTGGTGCAGAAGTCCTAATGGGAGACCTCGTGGCAATCTTGTTAACCACCTCACCCACACCAACGCACATCAAGTTCAGGGGGCGATGCGCCATCCAACACACAGATACCAGCTTAAGAACTCAACTGTGACGACTATCTGCGTCACAAACACCGATGTTTATATGTATTTTGTTCCGACCCAATAGACTTCTAGGTACTCCCAAAACAGGATGAATGCCCGAGCTGGCTCGTCACGCCATAGAAGTCTTTTGTCCTCTCCAGCGGCCACATCAAACTGAGCGCTTCAGACCAACCTTCAGCACAGCTGGAGGAGTCATTCACAGACAAACGCATCCGGCTTTTCCAACAAGATACTGTGGGATCGTTTAGACTTCACAAGATGATCAGGCTGGATTCTTCTGATGATGTGTGGCCGCCAATTTCCAGAGGTCACCGATCTAGTGTTGCCGGTCTACTTCACATACCTCTTCAAACAGAAAATGGCCTCTTAGACAAACATACTTTCTCTGAAATGACCATTTCTTACTGCAAATTTTTATGCTCACTTTTTTCCCCACAGTGTCATTTTGGCTGGATATGGCCTTGTGAGAGACCTCGTAAAAGACCGCAAGTGTTACATACAACACCGTATTCCATTTAACTCACTATTAGCCTTTAGAAGATTTTCGCTTTTTCAATGGTTTTATGATGTCATTTGTTTGCTGGTGAGATACAGCTAAATTGAATTGTCCCTTTGTGCACAGAAATAGTGGCTTTTAAAGTCGACATTTCTCCTCTACAAATACTTTACCATAGTGGCTGAGAAGTCATATTTATAATTTTTTGTGTCAAGTAGCTGTGATATACAGCAATAATCATGTCTTTGTAACAAAATGTTGCTTCTAAGTGGGCACCTTCTCCCTCACAAATTTTTAACACAGTGGCTGAGAAGATATCATTCTCTCTCTATAATTTTTTGGTCATGCTGCTTTGAAATGCCAGCAATACTCACACAGGTCCTATTTATAAAAAAATGTCTTGTTTCTATCTACATTATTCGATCACCTATCAAAGTGCTCATGATGGGTCATGCTTGTGAATTTTTGTGCATTTTACATTTGAAATGCAGCTATACTACAGGTCCTATTACTAAAAAATTTTTAGTTTCTAACAGACATTTTGTTCTTTCACTAATGTCCAAAAGTGGCTTCAGAAGGTCATTCTTTGAATTTTATTAGTAGGCATTATGCTTTGAAATGTCCGCTATACAACAGGTCCATTCAATAAAAAAAGTTGTTCCCCCTAACAAACATTTGATGTTCTTCACAAATGTCAAAAGAGGCTCAAGGGTGGATGGTGTCCTCGTTCAGAAACGATTAATAGGTATGACACTGTTAATAGGACACATATTGCAAAATGACTGTTTTTGCAAGATCAATTAAATAGCTATCAATTCCCATTATTGATTACATACCCATTTAATACAATTAAAAAAGAGAAACAAAGACATGGTGGGATTCCATCCTATTTATTAACAAAGTGTTTTCTGAGAATTAAACTTACTAAAGAAACTTGCATTGTACAATATAAGCTGTAAAAAAATTCCTCTTAATTTACAGAGGGAGGAAAACAGGAAAACATGACCAGATTAGGTATTCAGAGGACATGGAGTAGGAGCACAGTGACATAGAACACAGTACAGAAGACAATTTCCTCAGCTCACGTTTAGTAAAATCAATAAAAAATGCCATAAAAAGGGCACCTGGGAGAACAGAGGTTACCACCCTTATTTGCCAAGTGAAGCTCAATTGGCCCGCACTCATACAGAAGAGTCAAGAAAGCGTTACCCCGTACAGGACAATATATGTTCCAAAGAAACTAAAAAGGTGGGTTGAAAAGACTCCTATTTCCGTGCACATTTGAATCTGAGTGTTCATACCGGAATTACTGGTCAAGTCTTCGGTATCAGGACAGGTATTAGTTAATGTCCATCAACTAACATGTTGGTTCAAAGACGTTCCTTTATCCTCCCGTCACTCTTCTTAATTTGTGGGACAGACAGTGTTTAATGGTCATACTTGCGGTGCCAGGACATAATATCAATGTCCAGTTCAACTAAAATGGTGGTTTAAAGACCCTTTTCTGCACCTTTTTTAATCTGGGGGTCAGCTTGTTGGGGGGGCTCATGTCTGTGGCCAACAGGTATAAGTTCAAGAGTCCATATCAACTAAATTGTCTGGTTGGAAAGACTTCCTTTTCCCAGCACTTTTGCATCGTGGGTCAGACAGTTTAATGGTTTATTTCATCCGTACAGGACAGATATGGTCAATTGTCCCAGTATTCAACTAAAATGTGGATAAAGACTCTTTTTTTCCGCTCTTTTGAATCTGTGTGTCCAGACATTTTTAATGGTACAATCAGCGGTATAGAGACAGGTCAGATATAGTTAATTTCCAGTCAAACTAAACTGGTGGTTCAAATGACTCCTTTTTCCCCGGCACTTTTTAATTTGGGGGGGTCAGACTCAGGTTTAAAGGTCATGAACTGGCGGAACCAGGACAAGGGTACAGTCAATGCCAGTCAACTAAAATGGTTGGTTGAAAGACATCCTTTTCCGTGCACTTTTTAATCTGGGTCATGCAGGTTTGGGGCTCATGCTGTCCAGGCCAAGTATAAGTCAATTCCAGTGTCAACTAAAAAGGTGGTTGAAAGACACCTTTTCCCGGCACTATTGAATCTGTGGGTCAGACAGGTTTAATGTTATTCTTCAGTACAGACAGATATGGTCAATGTCCAGTTCAACTAAAAAGGTGGATGAAAGAACTTCCTTTTGTCCAGACTTTTTAATCTGGGGTCATGCAGACCTTCTTGGGGCTCATGCAGTGGCCCAGGGACAGTGTATAGTCAATGTCCAGTGAAACTAAAATGTAGGTTGGAAAGACTCCTTTTCCCAGCACATTTAATCTGTGGGTCAGACAGGTTTAGCTGGCATTCTGAGCGTATCAGGACAGATATAGTCAATGTCCAGTTCAACTAAAATGGTGGTTTGTTAAACGACTCCTTTGTTTTCCGGCACGATTTTAATCTGGGGGTCATGCAGATTTTTGGGTCTCATGCTGTAGGCCCAGGACATGTATAGTCAATGTCCAGTCACTAACAATGTGGTTGAAATACTCCTTTTTTCCTGCCTTTTTTGAATCTGTAGGTCAACAGGTATCATTGGTCATTCTGCGGTACAGGACAAGATATACGTTTAATGTCCAGTTCACTAAAATGGTGGATTTCAAAGACCCTTTTCCCGTCACTTTTTAATTTGGAGGGTCAGAAGACAGTGTGAATGGGTCATTCTGCTGCGGTACAGGAACAGATATAGACAAGTCCAGTTTCAACTAAAAATGTGGTTGAAGTACTCCGTTTTTTACCGGCACTTTGTTAATCTTGTTCATGCAGGTTTGTGGGGCTCATCTGTTGTGCCCGGACTGGTAAAGGTCCAATGTCCCCCAGTGACACTAAAATGGTGGTTGAAAGACTCCTTTTCCCAGCCCTTCCTTTTGAATCGTTGGGGCAACCGGTTTAATGGGGCTTCTGGGGTACAGGACAGATATATCAATGTCCCCGGTTCAAAATAAAAAGGTGGTTAAAGACCCCTTTTTTTTCCCCGGGCCCTTTTTTAAACTGGGGGTCATGCGGTTTTGGGGTCATGCTGTGGCCCCCGGGCATTATAGTCAAAAGCCAGTTCAAATAAAAATGGTTGGGTTTAAAGACTCTTTTTCCCGGCACCTTTTTTTAAATTTTGGGGGTTAAAAACAGGTTTAATGGGCATTCTGCGGTAAAAAAGGACAGATATTTCCCAATGTCCATTTTAACAAAAAAGGGGGGTTTTAAAGACTCCTTTTTCCGGGACTTTTTTAAACTGGGGTCATCAGGTTTTGGGGGCTCCTCGGGCCCAGGACAGGGATATTTAAAGTCCATTCAAAAAAAGGGGGTTGAAAGACCCTTTTTTTCCGGGACTTTTTAAACGGGGGGCATTTTTGGGTTTGGGGTCATGCCTTGGGGTTTTCCCGGACAAGGGGTAAATTTAATGTCCATTTAAGTAAGAAGATGGTTTTAAATCAAACTGCCTTCCCGGCAAATTTTTAATTTGTGGGGGGATGCAGGTTTTAAGGGCATGCTGGGTACGACAGGGATAGTGAATTTTTGTGGTTTTTTTTTTTTTGGGGGCTTTTATAACCTAAGTGTTTTGCCTAAGATGTTTGCACGTAACCATTTGACTGTTTTGATGTTAAATTTCCCGCTTCTCCCGCGTTGTTTTTGGGTTTTAAGAATTGAAGGTTTTTTGCCTCCCCATAGACTTTAAAGGGCATCGCTCATAATCGAAAAGGGTCACTTTTTGACCCCCAACCTTGTCGAAGGGGTGGTCGACTATCGACCATTTGCCGAGTCGTGGGCAAAAGTAACAACCCAAAACTAATCCCAAAAGCTGTTGTCCCAAGGGGAGAGAAAGGCCCCCAAACGGGAAAATTTTCACCTGGGCCCATGAATTCTTTAAACAAAACCCCTTTACCCTGATACAGGGGGGATTAGTGAAAGGGGAAAATTATTTTCCCAAAAAAGGGTGACAACAAAAACCGTTGTAGACACCAGCAACAAATAATGTGAGGGCCTCTTTAAATGAATTGGTTTAAAAAAAATAAAAATTGTGCCCGTAAATCCCTTTGGGCCCGTAACCCCCTCCCTTTTCCCAACCCCTTTAACCCCCACCATTTGATTTTATGGGAAACCTAGTCCAACCAAGGGAAAATTCCCAAACCCCCCACCCAGTGTCCCCCCTGGGGGGGCCTAAAACCCCCAGAGGATTGATTTCTGGACCCATTTCAACCCCATGCCTCCACCAACCCGTAAAAGGGGCCCCCACCCAGTCTCACTTAAAGGGGAAACCCGTCACATAGATTATTTCCCCCCCTTTCGAAGGGCCGAAAAAAAGGGAATGTCAGACCCGCCCGTTTCCAGCAAATTTTACCCTTATTCGTAAAAAGCCCGCAGTTTTTTTAAACATTAGATCATCCCTTTTTCTAAATTTGGGGGAAGGGAAAACCCAAAAAAAATTGGGGATTTTTTACGGGCCCAAAAACGGTTGCCTGCTACCATTAATAAACCTTCTTGGATACGTCATAAAGGTTTTTTTAAAGGTGGATCTCATCCCTGCAGAACCTGCAAATTTGTATCTCCCACTCATAATTTTCACAATTTTGATTTTTCCTGTTCTTATGCGATTAAGAGCTACGTGAATTGTAATTCCCATCACGTGGTTTACGTTCTTACTTGCACTGTATGTAAACTAATTTACGTAGGTAGCACCATTAGGAGATTGAAAACCCGTTTCCTTGAACATCTCAACGATATTTTCAATACCAATAGACCTAACAAATCCAATGTAGCCCAATATTTCATAGAAAACATGGTTCCCAAACGCAGGGCTTACAAGTTATAGCCATAGAGAATGTACGTAGGCCTGTATGGGGTGGAGATTGGGAGTATTTATAACGAGACAGAGAGGCATATTGGATCC
Source organism: Phyllomedusa bahiana (assembly GCA_025379985.1). Lineage (NCBI taxonomy): Eukaryota > Metazoa > Chordata > Amphibia > Anura > Hylidae > Phyllomedusa > Phyllomedusa bahiana. The sequence continues at coordinate 27,797 of JAODAL010035720.1, forward strand.
TGGTTCTCAATAGCATCTTCCCTAAAGGACTTAATCTGCGCAGGGATATCATGTTTCATTTTTAGTCTCACCATCGGTATTCTTCTTATTTCAATATCTATCTATACTTCGCAAAAAATTTGTTGGTATCTTTCTTAGTGTCGTTTCTTAATACATTGGTTTATTTTATATTTTCTGCCTGTTTGACATACTTGTTTAAGCGCCCATCATTTTGGGCAAAATTTATAGGTTTATACGTTATTGTGTATTGCATTACTTAACTATAGAAGTGTTTCTAATCCTTCTTGCATATGAGTATGTGCTTGTACCTTTATTCTAGATCTTGTACACCGTGCGCTTCACCTTAGCAACGCGTTGTCCGCTTATCTGGATATCATGTGGCGTCATTTCCGTTGTTTGGAACGCAGTATCTTCCGTGTACACTTCCGGCTTCTGGTTTGGCGGATCATGCTGTTTTGCTTGATGAAAGCGCATGGTTTGTAAGTATGTTTATTCAGGTATTGTGACTTTTCTATGCACTATAAGAGGGCGATAGCACTTTCATTCTGCAGCTAAGACTAAGGGTTATGCCAAGTCCGACCCTCGCTGGCCCCCTCTGCTGATTTTGTTTCCAGTTCTATTTTTTGGGGTTTTTTGTGGTTTTATTATGTTTTCCAATAAAAAAACTTTGGATTTTATTTACATCTTCGCTGGTGCTAATCCATTTTCTTCGTTAGATTCCATTCATATTGCGTGTCATGAACGCGGATTAAAGCACGGTACTGCCACAAGTCTATAACTGTTTTTAATGAAAGGGGAGTGCCTTTTTTTCTGTTTTATATAATTGTCCACTCAGGCGGTATATTGATTTGTCCCCCCATTAGGCAAGTTTTTATAGCTCCCTCAGGCAGGTAAACCCAAAAAATATTAACAATATTTTCATTTTAACCCGTTGCCCAGCCGCCCCCTTCTGCCCCAATGTAGCATGTGTCATCACGCCACCACCCTCGGGGCTCCCCCCCAAAAACACACTGGGTAATTATTGGGACGCCCAAACAAAAATTGGGTATAATTACGCTGGGGCCCCCCGGGCCTTCAGTTACTTTGTCCCCCTTAGTCTAAATTGAAACGGGCCCCGGGGAAATTTGGGTAGTTAGAGAGCTGGATGCGGCCCGCGGGCGAGATCGTGGACAACAATAGGCTAACATGGCTGCTGGGAAACATTATGAAAGGCATTCCATCACTTAAAAATATTAATAGAAAATATTTGAATTTTTTTACGGTACATAACGAAAAACCTATATATTTGGTATTGCTAGAATTGTATCAACAGCATACAGATAACACATCATTTATACCAAAGAGTGAACATTGTAAGAACAAAATTTAAAAAACCCCTGAAAACCCAAAAATGGGAAAAGGGTTTAAAATTTTTGTTTTTTTACACATTTCACCACACTTCTGGTGAAATGTCCCCAAAAAATTGTTGATGCCCTATTCTCTATAGAAATTCACTGCAGTACACCAAGACTAGGCTCATTATACGCCAGGTTGAACACTGAATGCCCTAAATAGGCCATAAAAAAGCAGCAATGATATGCTTCCCCAGATTAGCGCACAATTTATTTTTGCAAGGTATACCAGACGCCAGATTTTTGACAGTTTCATTCATCCAGACACACTGAACACTCATTTAAGGTGCCTTAAAACTGGAAACTCTTTTCTGACATGTCGCCCTTAGAATTTTTTGTTGTTTCTCAGTATATTCTTTGGTCAATGACACCATTACAAAATAAATTTTGTCCAACAAATTAAAAGCCGTTAAATGTCTATGTAATTTGAAAAATAAAATAGTTAAGGCTCTTGGAAGGTGGGGAGAAAACAAAAAAGAACCATATTATTATGGTTCTCTCTCTTTCTCTCATAATATAATAAAGCAAAAACAGACTTTTTGTAATGGTAGAATGGCAACTATAAAGTAACACAAATGAATCTTATTTGCTATAATAAAGCAAAAGAGGAAAATTTAATATTTGCTAAGAATAATAAACAGTAAATTAGGTAAAAAATATGCCAGTTTCCAAATGGCTGAGACCCCAAAACTTAAGCCGACACATATTGCCGCCCCCAAACAGTTTCCTCAGGGGTACATGAGGGTGAGTATAGAGTCTAATTATATACATAGCACATAAATGATTTACTAATTAAAGAAATCAATACCTTGCTAAAATCAAGAATGGAGCACCTTCATATTAAACATCATTATACAAATGTGCATGCGCCTTGTGTGCGCATGCACGCCAAATTGGATTTAGGTCTCTGCGGCAGCAAAGTTAAATTGAAGTTAAAACTAATTAAAAAAGTTTAAAATAAAAACAACCATAAACAATACACCCCCGGCCATTTATTGGTACACCCTCTATAAATTGGGTTGGGCCCCTTTTGCCCTTTAGAAATGCCCCCAATTTTTCGTGGCATAGGGTTTAACAAAATGTGGAAGATTCCCCGTTCAAGAAAAACCGCTGAGATGTTCCGTTTTTTACATGGCGATTATCCCGCTGAAAGTAGCCATCAGATGTTTGGGGACATTTTGGTCATAAAAAGGGGTGGGCATGGTCGCAAAAAATACTCAGGTAGGCGTGGCGTTGCAACGTGCTAATTTTTACCAAAGGGGGGCCCAAAAAGTGCCAAGAAAAAAAATTCCCCCCACTGACACCCCACCCCGCCCGAAAGTTGTAAAGGGAGGTGGATCCTGCTTTTATGTTGTTGTCGCCAAATTTTGACCCTACATCCAATTGCAGCGAAATGGACTCACAGCCAGGAACGTTTTTCCAATCTTTTAATTTTTCCAATTCGGTGACTTGGGGAAATTGGAGCCCAGTTTCCCCTTCTTTGCTGAAAGGGGTGGACCGGTGTGGTTTCGCTGTGTGCCCATCTCCTCAAAATTCGCCGACTGTGCTTCAGAGATGTCTTTGCCTACCTTTGGTTTTTAAGGGTGGGTATTTGAGTCATGTTGCCTTTCTATCAGCTCGAAAAAGTCTGCCATTCTCCTTTGACCCCTTTGGCTCAACAAGGATTTCCGCCACAGGACTGCCGCTCAGGGTGTTTTTTCTTTTGGACCATTCTCGTAAAACCCCAGAGTGGTTGTGCGTGAAAATCCCAGGGGATCGCATTTCTGAAATACTCAAACCCGCCCTTCTGGCACCAAAACCTTTTCCAATTTTAAAGGCACTCAAACACCTTTCTCCCCATTGTTTCTCGGTTTTAACTGAAAGGAGATTGTCTTGACCCTGTTACAGCCTAAAAAGCATGAGTTGCCCCCATGTATTGCTGTTAGAAATTAAGTGTTAACGAGACTAGTTGACATGTTCCAATAAAGTGGCCGGTAGATTATAGCAATAAAACTCTACATGTGATATTATAGCTATCACCTGCACAGTATTCATGTTCAAGCTCTAACCTAGCAGCCATGCCAGCCATATATTGTATTAGAGCAACGATCCGACAGGTGTCAGTGAGGATTGACATGCTAATGGCCGAGTATTAAATTGATCCTCAGTGATCACCGCGGGCAACTCGGTATAGTTGAAGACCCGTCGTGCCAGCCGACATGCAGGACTAGGACACTGGATCACTGTCAGGTAAAGTCGTAGACGGGTTACAGGTCCCAGGCAGGTAATGGACTTGGTACAGCGGCAGATAACAGAAGATAAGCAGACTGGTGCAGCGGCAGGAACATCGGAGACGTAAAGGTTGTGGATAGGCAACACAGGGTTAAAAGCAGTAACACAGCAACATGGGTCAAGTTCTATGTAGGAAGAACAAAAACGAGCTGACCAGGAGCAAGGGAAGGAAGTTCATTTTAACACAGGAGGTTACAGGGTCATAGGTTGGACAATTAGGTGCTATCTTTTTAAATATGTGTACACTGCTGCGCGCGACGAAGAAGCTGAAGAAGATGGGTGTGAGTTGGAGCGTGGACAGGGAAGTTGTAAGTGCCGTCACCGGCACAGACACTGCAGCAGGGAGCACAGCACCTGGTACCGAGACCGGAGCTATAACAGAAGCATGGCCATGCTCACGATCCGCAATGGGAGCCGCGGCATGGGCCGTGACAGCAGCGGGGTTAACACAGAGGATATTTCAGGTACAGGCACATCCATAATCCATGGCAGGGACCGCAGTGTGATGACAATTAGTGCATTGAGTACTTTGGAAATTTGCTTTAATAAACTTGTATATTCAGCTTCAGATACAAGTTCAAGGCAGTAGAGCACAAATAGCTAAGGTAATAGGATTCTAACAGTGCACAGACATTGGTCATAAGTCCAGAAGCTGTTTTAGCTGTACAACTAGCTATACAATATTTTGGGAGACATGTATAAAGGAAGGCGCTTCAAAGTGAATTATCGCATCTCGTTTTCAGTGTATAATGCGCCTGATGTATGAAAGTATTTTTTGTGCAATTATAAATGGCATCTAAAGTTCAATGCGATTTGTCTGTGTGTTTGGCGCATTATGGAACTTTGTGCCAAACATGTATAAAGGCTATAGATAGGCTGGAAATAAAGAAAAGTCATTAGAATAGTATGTCAGTGAATTGAATCTATGGTACTGAACGTGCGTGGTGGACCACAGGTCCCAGCAAGACTTGTGGTGTGCTGGCTCTTGCTGTATGGAGAATAAAAGGGTGAGAGCAGCAAATTTCAAATTTAATGCAGTAAAAATGTAAAATTGTGAACAACAACATCAGTGGGTTATTTAATATAAAACTAGTTTTAGATTCTATTAATTTTAAATACATTTTATAGGAAATATTTTTATGTCTTTTCGATGTTATACATTTTTATATTAATTTTATATGATAAAATTTTTATTAAATTTAAAAATTTAATTTAATATAGCTTGATAATTATCATAAATGACTTTTTATTATTTTACAGGTATAAGTTGCGAAATAGGGGCCATTTTTTGACCTAACGGTAACTAGCTCCACTACATTAAAATAGGTCTGCCCAGGGGCGTAACTAGAGAAGCCAGGGCCCTATAGCAAACTTTTGGATGGGCCCCCCCCCCACCTCCCTGACCACGACCATGTACCACGACATGCTGTTAGATAATGTAGATAATACAAGGGGCAAATACCTCACCATACATCTCACCATCATACTGCTACCAATCAAATCCCACTATACTAAGACCAACATAACCAATAACCCTACATAAGGACCTGATTATACCGCCAGAACACGACCACAAATTACCACCACATAATGACTGAATAATACCCCTACACTATTACTGATCAGTACACAAAGACCAATACTGTCTATAATAATAATTATATAATAATAAGTACCAAATAGTGGTATATACATGTACACAGGGCCCGCAGACTGTATATAACCCCCATACGTGACCCTATAGGGGAGACACCAGTGACACGCTTTAGACTGTATGTAACACCATACAGTGACCATATAATGGTAAACACCAATGTACACAGGCTCTGCAGACTGTATATTACCTCCATACAGTGACCATATAGTGGTAGACACCAGTGTACACAGGCTCTGCAGACTTTATATTATCTCCATACAGTGACCATATATGGTAGACACCAAGTGTACACAGGCTCTGCAGACTGTATGTTACCTCCATACAGTGACCATATAGTGGTAGACACCAGTGTACGCAGGCTCTGCAGACTGTACTGTATATTACCTCCATACAGTGACCATATAGTGGTAGACACCGGTGTACACAGGCTCTGCAGACTGTATATTACCTCCTTACAGTGACATATAGTGGTAGAACCAGTGTGACGGCAGGCTCTGCAGCACTGTATAATTACCTCCAAACAGTGACCATGATAGTGTGAGGGTAGATAGCATGTACACAGCCTGTGCAGACTATAAGTGATACAGTGAAGTATACATCTTGTGAATCACAGGTGGACGTTTCTCTTGACCAGACGTTGACTTTCCCCTTGTTTCATAATCCAATCCCGTCAGCCATCATGATTGACGTTCCCCGACCACTTGTTCCCTGCATGAATTATTGACACATAAGTGCCACATGTATGATTGGGCGTTTATCGTGCCGCGTTTTTCTTGGCGTATACTGCGCCTCCCGGGCCCGAATCCCCCTGTCAGAACACGGGATGCCGGTGTTAGGGCGGCATGCGATGCTCCACTTTCCAGCTGCTCCCACGCATGAATTTTGGTCGGGCAGTGGGCGTCGCGAGGGGTGAGGCGTTCCAGGGCGTGGAAACTCGGCGCGCCTCGAAAACTCCGAGGCATTTACGATGGCGAGTAGGCAAAGCGAGGGTCGCAGGTGTGTCATCACTCGCGCAGCTCCGACATGCAGACCTGTTTTTTTTGTCTAAATGCTGCCCGACTAGAGGCAAAATGAAGCATGATCCGAACATGCGAGGAAGCAGATAGAAGATCGCGACAGAAACGCTCGGCGCTCCTGGCTCCGTGCAGCATGAAGTATAGATTCCGAAAAAATCGCCTTATAAAGGCGGAAAACAGTGGTAAGAAAAGAGCTGAAACTAAAAATAAACATAATAAAAAAAAAAAAACACTTTCCAAAACTCTAGAACGGCCAATATCAAGATTTATGATATTGTAAATTAGCCCGGGAAATACAGTAATTCAAATTCTGACAAGCTGTCTCATTGGTCGGCATAAACAGCTACCAATCAGAATAGGAGCGACAGTGAACCATGTAAAACCTATGGGTAATGAATGACCAATTCAAATCCAACGGCGGAAGAAGTTCAAAATACAGTAAAAAAGACAGAAAAAGAGCTGATGGACGAGCTTACGGGGGCTTGTCTCTCTCGGCCAATCAGATAGGAGCGACAAAAGACCCATTCAAGTTCTATGGAGAATTTTTAGACCGAATCAAAATCCACCGTGTATTAATTTCACAGAATACAGTAAAAAGAAATAAAGAGAGCTGATTGGCATTGAGTATGCGGGTGCTTGGCTATGCCCAGCCATATCAGTTGAGCGTGAGCGTACTGATCTCTAATTCTCCCATAATAGTGCCTGAATGGAGAGGAATGTGGCGCTGTGGACTGAATCTCGGCTCGATCGTGGCCGTGGCGGTGCATGAAGATTAATCAAAAAATGATTTTTATTAAATGTAAAAGACGATTATCAGATAAAAGAGCTCTGAACCCTTCATTAACAAATAATAACAGGAATTAAGGAAACCCGAAGCAACGCGTTTTGTCGTCGCAGACCGGCCTGTTCGGGCTCAATAGGGGTAAATTAGCAATAGTGATTTATAATTAGCCAGGAAATACAGTAATTCAAATTGATTAACAGGCTATTCTCATGTGGTCGCATAAACCAGCCAATCAGAAATAGGATCAACAATGTTGTATCCCTTATAACCTATTAAGGATTATTAACCGAATCAGCATAGAGCGGACAAATGTTCCCATTATATTCCATTTGGATAATGTTTTTGGGGACCACTCATGAATAGTGAGTGACAATGTACCCATTAAGTATTCCTATGGAGAGAAAATTGACTCAACTCGATAGTTCAAAGGCGGGACAGTTCAAAATACAGTAGAAAATTCAGAAACGGAGCTGATTGGGATGAAAGCGGCTGGGGCTCCTCTCAGCTTAGTGCCATCAGAAGCGAGAGCTAGCTTTCCTGCTATAGAGTATCTATGTGTGGGAGAAAGAAATTCAGGAGCGTGCTCTGTGATTGCTAGATTTAAGAAGAGGCCGCCGATTTTTGAACCAATTTAAGAGCGAGCTACTCACCTATGGAATTTTTCCTAATGATATCTGAAATACAACTGTACATGGCACGAAATCAAATTATAACACTACAGAAGTGGTCCTAAAGTGTAAATAAAATCGAATGATAATCATTGGGTGTACCGAAAAAAAATATTAATCATAAAACAGTTTACTTTCTTGTCTTTCAAGTTGCACCATACTATCATGATCCTTGCTAACGAAAATAAAGAAATAAACATGACATTTAATTGAATTAAAAAAGTTTCTTTTGTTACCGGGGGCCCATATTATTTTTCGTTTTAATATTACACAACGGGACAACATCTGTAGTTGATTATAATATGATATTCGGGGCCATGTAAGTCAGTGTTATATTTCAGATTGCATTAGAAAACCCATTAGGAGCGTCGCTGCGCCTTCTGAGGCCATTTGGTCCAAATAATGCGCCTACTTTTAACTTAGGCCAATCAATCAGAGCGCCCTACAGAATTTCTTTCCCCATAGAACACTATGAGAAAGTAGCTCCGGCGCTCTGATGGCTAAGCTGCGAGCCCGCCGCCGCTTCAACCAATCAGCTCCGTTTCTGCATTTTTGCGTGTTTGTTGAACTGGTCCCGCCTATTTGAATATAGTTGGTCAATTTTTCCTCCATAAGATATAATGGGACATTGTCGCTCCTATTCTGATTGGTCAATTCTCCTCCATAGTGTTATAATGTGACATTGTCGCTCCTATTGTACTGATTGGCTGGTGTATTGCCGACCAAGATAAATAGGTTTCAAATTTGTATTACTGCATTTCCCCGCTACTCAGCCAATCAGGCTCTATTCTGTACTTTTTACTGTAATTTTGAATTAACCCTCCCCCGTGGATTCTGAATTGGTCTAAAACTTCTCCATAGACTAGAATGGTTCTTTGTTCGTCGCTCACTATTCTTGATGTGATTCATAATTCTCCTCCTAGGCTAGCGAATGGGTACTCTGTCGCTCCTATACCTGATTGGCTAGGCTAGCCAAGTCCACGGTAGTTTAATACCAATCAGCTCGTTTCACAAGCATTTTTACAGTTTTGAACTATCCCGCCTGTGGATTCTGAATTGGTCTAAAGCTTCCCCCCATAGGGTTTTGAATGTTTACACTTGTCCTCACCTATTACTGATTGGCCGGTTTAAATGCCGAGCCAAATATAAATAGCTTTCTATCTGATTTTGAATTATGTATTTCCCTACAATTTTCCAATATCCAAGATTCTTGAAATTAGGATAATGAAAGTGGATTTTGTTTATGTAATTTTATATTTTTTAGGTTCGAGCTCCTTTTCCTGAAATTGTTGAAGCCTATAATAAAGGCGATTTTAGATTCATACTCTGCACCGACATCTGAATGATTTTCTCGCTTTTTCCCAGCCTGTCTCGCATGTCGTAAAATCGTTTTTCGGCGCAAGTTCCTGCACGGCGCCTAAGTCTCCGCACATGCTCCCATTGTCCCCTCACGTGTGCCCCACAAACACTGGCGAGTGCGCAGGGAACTTTTCCCTGCATGTAATGGAGGTGTGCGGCTAACCTCCGGCGGCGAATCATAGGCGCAGCGCCGCACTGCGCCTCGGTCCCCCCGCACTGTGTCGCCTAACCACACTGGCCAGAGCCGCGGCGGAATTTTCCCCGCATGATGACCGCAACTAGCCACCCGCCGCCGAATTCCTAGCTCAGCGCCGCACTGCGCTTCGACGCCAGCACTGCGGGGGGGGGGGGTCCCCCCTTAAAAAACACAAGGGGCCGAGGCGCGGGCGGACTTTAACATGCTCTGTAATGAGCGCTATGTGTCTTTCCGCCACGGCCCCGAGCATAAATCAGGAGGCCTCAGTAATTCCACCTGAAAACTAGCGAAAGTTGCGGCCCCGCCCCCGTCGGGATTCATTACATGTGGCCCAAATATGCTTATAATCCTGACTTTTCCACACCTGCCCCCCGAGGCTATAATGGGGTGCATTTAGGCAGGCAGGTGTTTAGATAGATAAGTATGGGGCCCCCAAATAGGCAAGTTTAGGTAGCCAATGATTTGCCCAAAAATTTTATAGGTGCAGGCATGGTTTAGGTAGCGAAAGGGAGCCATAACAGGTAGATCAGTGTGTTATGGTGGTCTGAAAGTGCCATATATGTTATGGTTTGGTAGCTAAAGGGGCCACATAAAGTAGACAGGCAAGGCTTTTGGGGGTATAACAGCAGCATATAGTGGGTGTACAGGCAGCCATATGGGGGCTGTACAGGCAGGCATAATGGGTGCTGTACAGGCATTCATATGGGGCTGTACAGGCCGGCCTATAGGGGCTGAGGCAGGCAGGGCATATGAGTGGCTGTTATAGGACAGTCATATAGGGGGGGCAGTATAGGCAGTCAGGCATATAGGGTGGCTGTAATAGTGCAGGCAGGCAATATGTGCAGTAAAAGGCAGGCAGGCATATAGAGGGGCTGTTTAGGCAGGCATGTCATATTGGGGGCTGTATAGGCAGGCATTCATATAGGGGTGCTGTATATAGGGCAGGCCGCAATATAGGGGCTGTATAGGCAGGCAGTTGCCGCATATAGGGGGCTGTATAGGCAGTGCCAGGAGGCATATAGGGGGGCTGTATACTGCAGGCATGCATATAGGGTGACTGTATAAGGCAGGCAGGCAATAGGGGGCTGTATAGGCAGGCAGGCAAGGCATAAGGGGGCTGGTTATAGGCAGGCCAGGGCATAGGGTGGCTATACAGCATATGGGGGCTACTAGGCAGGGCCAATAGGGGGTATCGGGCAGCATATGGGGGCTATAGGCATGCATATTGGGGGGGCTATCAGGCAGGAATAAGGGGGGCTATAGCAGGCATATGGGGGCTATAGGCAGGCATATGGGGGGCTATAGGCATTGCATATGGGGGGGTAAAGGCAGGAACAGTGGGGGTTAATAGGCAGGCATAATGTGGGGGATATAGGCAGGCATATGGGGGCTGTAAAAGGCAGCATATGGGGGCTTACAGGCAGGCATATAGGGCTATGGCAGCAAGGCAATATAGGGGCTGTATAGGCAGAGTCCATATAGTGCGGTCTATATAGGCGGCATATAGGGGGCTTAATAGGCAGGCAGGCAGCATAAAGGGTGCCCTGTATAGGCAGGGAGGCGCAGGCATAAATAGGGGCTGAATAGTCAGGCAGGCATATAGGGGGCTGTTTTAAATATGGCAGGCAGGCAGGCCAATAGGGGGCTGTATAGGCAGGGTGCAGTCAGGCATAGAGGGGGGCTGTAAATAGGCAGGCAGGCATAGGTGGTGCTATAAGGCAGGCATATGGGGGGCTATAGGCAGGCATATGGGGGCTATAGGCCAGGCATATGGGGGCTATAGGAAGGGCTAAATTTGGGCATAGTCAGGCATATGGGGTAGCTATATCAGGCATAATGGGGGGCTATAGCATGCATATGGGGTGAATAGGCATGCATATGGGGGGGTATAGTTAGGTCAGGCATATTGGGGGCTATAGGCCAGGCATATAAAGGGGGCTATAGTGAAGGCATATGGGGGCTATATGGCAGGCAAATGGGGGTTTATAGGCCAGGCAATATGGGGGGATAAAGGCAGGCAAATGTGGGGGCTAATGTGCAGGCATATGGGCATGTATAGGCAAGTTCGCATATGGGGGGTATAGGCAGGCATATGGGGTAGGTAAAATAAGAAACACACTTACATACCATCGGTCCCACGCTCGCCTGCCTGCTCGTCGCCTCAGCTCTGCGCGATCAGCGCGGGCGGCGCGTGAGTGACTTCACCGCCGAACCCCACGTGACCACGAGCCGCCGGCAGGGAAAAGTAGCAGAGCGAGTGTGATCGGGGCCGATCCGAACTTGCTAGCTCCAGGCAGCTCTTCATCAAAACAGCATCGGGGTGCGCCGAGGGCCGGCGTTCCAGAGGGAGTATGCGCCGGGCCCCGCAGCTTCCCCGCTCCGCGCCGCCTGCCCGCCGCAGTGAACTGTTAAGTTCACTAGGTCCGGCGGGCCCAGGAGCGCATTAACCGGGGTATCGGACACGTACAGCTGCCTCATGCCCCCCTACAGCGAAGGGGCCCCGTAGCAACAACTGCTACCCCGGTAGTTACACCCCTGGGTCTGCCTTTTCGAGCAGTAATGCGCCTAGTTTTGCCAACCTGCATTCATATGTGTTTAAAGTTGGGGAGCGACATGACCCCAGAACGCCTTCGCATGTTAGGTGCATTAAAAAGTGTTAAGTCTTGCGAACAATGCATCTAACACATTTGTTTGGCGCATTATACATCATAGCCTCCTTACTATTTTACGCCAGAAAAGGGTGAAAAATCCTCTCATACATGTCTCCCTTTTTTACTTGCAGCAAAATCAATCGTTCAGTTACTGCTTCTGCCAAATGTTCCAAATGTGCTGGTTAATCCATTGATTTACTGCAGTCTTATAAGAGGTGATTATCCAATGGCAGATTCTGATATGATTACATAAGAAATGTATCTCTAATTACCCCTCTATACTCTCACATAGTTCCATGCAATTAACTTCTCCAGCTTTCTTTTTATACGTTTTCTTTCTCTGTACAGAAAATACTAAACATGGTTATCTCAACTGCAAGTGGCTTCATGTCTCAAAAATTTATCTGATAAAAGAGATAATTAGTCATACATTTGAGCTGAATATACACCTTGTAATTGTAGAGACATTGATCTGCTCATGAAACATATTGATGATTTTTATCCTTGCCCTTGGTGCATAATTTGATGCTCCATTGCAGAACACTGCAGTGCAACATGCAGACTGGAAGAGGATAGGTTAAATCGAGTTCTCTGGTTTTCATGTGGTGATGCTTACGTCTAAGGTAATTATAAGACAGGCCTCCTTTCAGCAGTGATTCAATTTCTCGATACCCCATAGGGTTGCAATGTTGAAATCTCTATTTTAGGAAATAATGTAAGCTCTTCTGATCAGACAACATAATGCAATAAATTTCAAGCTAGATTGATGGTATCTGGCAATGGTATGTCGCTGAAAATGCCCATCCATTTCTATTATTCCCTCTGCAATTGTACCTATCATAATGAACAGTCTGTTTTCTGCCGAACACACCAGCCAGCTTACTGTGAAAATACTGCATACTGTATGCAATCTCAGAACCTTTATTATCCTGTGCTTGAAAGCCCCTAGCTTCTCTCCCTTCAATGTGTGGTATTTCTAGGTCATGTGTATATTCCATACACCCAATCTTGATCTAAATGAAAACAACAAACCTCCTATTGTCTTCTGCATCACATTGAAATTAAGCATAATAACTGTAGAAATAAAATTGGACCCCTCGTGGATAAATTATTAGGAAGAATGGATTGTAATGTTGGCTTAAAGCAGTTGTCTCACTACATTGATTTATCCTGCCTCAGTCCTGTTTTCTTGCTTTCAGTTTGAATTCAGGGGCGTGTTTATTGGCTTCCACTAGGCTGCAGTAGAAGCCAGGTCTGTAGCTATAGCGACCACTGCTGGCAGCCTATCAGGAGAGATCAAACAGGCCTGTAGCTTTAGCGACCTGAGGAGCTGATGCAGCCCATACAAGAGGGGATATCTAGGAATAGGTAGGACACTGTTGATGGACATTTATTGCAAAGTGACTTGTTTTTGCAAGATCTTTAACATAAAAAGCAATCCTTGGAGTGAGACAACCCCTTTAAATATGAAACTGCTAATCCAGGAACGGGAATCAGCTAGTTCAGCCCAGTTCATTTCATATCAGGTGTTTTATGCCACCCACATTGAGGGCAATAGGTGTCAGTCTACTGTAAACCCACTAAGGGCAGCATAAGCAACTTGATAGGTTCCCTTTGCAAAGTGATGCTATTACTATACTCTGAAAAAAGTAATATACTGCCATACGATTAATACCACCATACTGGCATACATGCTTCAAACCACTTTTTTTTTTCGACAGTTTTTAGACTTCTGCACCCTGTCCAATAAAGGGTTTGTGGTTTATTTTAAAAGGACATGACCTCTTGAAAAAAAAGAGTATGACTTAGTGTACCATGCCAAGTAGCAGAGCAGCAAAATTATTCCTCAATTAGTGGCATAAAGTAAGCCAACGGATAGAAGGTGTAAATTTAAACTAGATTGTCTAAACATACGTCAGGTTTATCAACACTAAGGCCACATGTATGAAAACTGTCTAGGTTTAAAACTCACTGTGTTGCCCATAGCAACCAATCAGAGCATCTCGTTTCATTTCATATAGTGCTCTGGAAAAATGAAAAGGGTGCTCTGATTGGTTGTTATGAGCAATAAAGTGGGTTTTAGACCTAAACAGTTTTCATACATGTGGCTCTAGGTGTGGCACATTTTTAAATTGCCTAGGTACTAGACAGTATTGATTAATCTGTTGCATTGTTCCTACTCCATTTGAAGCCAAGTATTCTACTGCATTGTGACAAACTACAGTACTGGGTAAACCCATGTGAACACAGAGTGCATATAAAAATGACACAAAGATTCCAGTCTATTATCCTGGTACATCAGGGCTAACCACAGAGTTATTATACTTCTTTAGCTTCTGTAGAGCATACCACTAGTAACATACATATTAGATATAGAGGTTGTAGACATAGAACCTAGGCTTCAATAACAAACAAGGAGGTAAAGAGGATAGGTGTAAATTTAGGGGGGTACGGAGGGGATGGTCCCCCCCTCCCACACTTTTTAGCCACTTCAATAAAAAATAATCCATATGAAAGCATGAGACTACAGTAAGTGGGGAGAGCAGAGCACAAAGGAGGAAGAAGTTAACCCTTTACCACCTATATTTCTGTGCATCTTCGGGGGACAGAGTAGGTAGCGGCATCAAGTGTCAGTGCAGAATGAGAGCAGTGCTGATTGGGAGAGCAGGAGTCAGCAGGTGCTGCTTCACCAATCAGAACGCTGCTCACAGTCCAGCACATTCTGTATCTGGGGCTGTATCTTTCCCTCTCATTGTATACCACTTCCCCTATGCTCAGCCCTCATCAGAGAAGAAGGGAAGCTCTTGCCGTATGCCAACC